>JAJIYU010000467.1:0-51943 GCA_030144865.1 Tinospora cordifolia
TGAATGACACCAACGATGAGCTCACATCCAAACGAAGGCACGTTCAAAATTCATTGAGCTCCGAGTCATGGTCCACGTACCCCCAAACCATCCTTTACTCCTCTTGAATCACGGCCAACATCCAATATTAACGTCCACACACACAAGTTAAAAAAATAGATTACCACCAGTTAGTACGCACAAATTCGACCAAACAAAACCAGATTTCTGGTTTCTCTAATTTGCAGCTCACGGACATAATTAAACTCCACCAAATTCCGATGCCATTTGCCATTCTTCCTCTGCTTCCAATTCCAGCCACTCAACCGGAATTCCACACCTGAATTCAAATTCTGGCCGGCCCATGAGAAACAATCAAAATCTAATTCCAGATTTTCTTTTGTTTAATCCCCTGTTTCAATGACCGGCAAAACCAAAAAAAAATGGGGAGATTTTTCAATTCTTCCTCCTTCCATTCTTTGCTCAACACGAGCTAGAATTTGAAACCAAAGAATTGATCGTGCTTCTTCTATCTTCCATTGAATGACGCACTACTCAAACCAAAACCCAGATTTCTTTTTTTTTTTTTTTTTTTTCATTCCACGGCCAATCGAGCACCAACTGGAAATTAAATCCTGATTTCATCTTCTTCATTTCGGCCATCAAAACCAGAAAATCCATCCCCAAATCACAAACCAGTTGCAACCCTCTTCTTCGTTCTTTACTTCTTTCTGCCGTTTGATGATCACGACCCCAACCACCATTGCCAAGCTCTAGTTTGTATTTTCAGTCGTTTGGCCCAATTCGTTTTATTTCAAAATTTTTTTTTATTATTTGCTGTTATTATTATTTTTTTCCTAAGTTAATTAAACTTTATATTCTAAAGTTTTATATATATATATATATATACTCATTAATAGTGAGATTCTCTTCTTCATTTTAATAATTCTATTATATGCATTAATTATTTTTACTTTATGGTTTTATTTATTTAGATTCTCATTTTCTTACAAAAATTTTATTTTATTTTCTATTCACACGCAACGTAACGCGCTCGTAGAATTGTGGGGTGTTACAATTTATCTTAGCCCATGGAATCATTTTTCAAGGTTTCTATAGGTATGGACATACTTGATCATTTACATGACACATGGGATTATTCTTCATGATTTTAAATAATGGAAACGTCCCATTGAGTTTGAGTAAGGTGAGGGTGTACATGATCATGGTGTTCTACCCATGTGACTTACACATGTTTAGGGGTGCCCATACATTCATGGGTTCACAAAAATTTAATAAAAATTAATATATCCTTATTTACAAAGAATTATGATTTAGAACCTATAGTTTTGGAATCGCATAAAAAAATTAAGAATTTCAATATATGGTTTGGTCAAATTAGTTTTCATTTACTTTCCTTATTTAGAACCCACTGAAGGCACTATAAAATGAAAATCCAAATCTTGGCCAATTTTTCTATTTTTTGGATATGTTGTTTATTTTGTTAGTTCATGTCATCCCGTTTTGTTTTAGGTCATTTCGATTCCTTGAAGTATCATAAATGTCAATTCTTTCTAATTTGAACCCCTGAAGGGCATTTGACAAATAAAAACTCTAATCTTGACCAATTCTTTTAATTTTTAGATATGCTGTCTAATTAGTTGGTTCATATCACCTTACTTCATTTTAAGTTGTTTTAGATCCCTAAGGGTCATCAAATGAGACTTTAGGAAACCTGTCAAATTTAGCCATAAATGAGTCCGGTTTCATTTTGCACCCAATTTCAATGAATTGATTTTGAATTTTATTTAATTAAATACAGAGTTTTCAGGGTATTACAACACATAAATTGACTTGATTTACTTGCTGATGCTCACGCCTCAACCTTGGAAACAAATCAAAACTATGGACCCAAGGGTGTACACATACCTTGATGCCAAAAGAGAAGTGTTTCCCATGTATACATGTGTGCTGGCCAAGCAAAGAAATTAACTAGGAAAGTTGTTATGTGCATGAAATCAAAACTAATATGGGATGTCCTAAGTGATTTGGAAATTTTTCTAAACTTGATTTGTGCTCACGCGTAAATAAGAAAGCAAATAAGGATCATATCTTGTAAATAGGAAATCCTAATCTCTAACTTGCCCAAATTGTGCTCACCATGGAAAATTGGAAAAATACACTTGCCCAAATCATGCGAAACCGTCTTCTGGTGTGTACAGGAAAGTTGATTTGTGGGCACATGTCAAATCATCCCTTGCTCTTGAAAATCCATATAAACTCTCCTAATGCTGTCATTCTCCTTATCCCAAAGCAAGAGTTGACACTTCCCTCTTGACTTTCTCTAGCCCTCTTCTTGGCAACCCTTTCTCAATTCTCTTGTGTCCTTGAGTGTTTCAAAGTGAGAAGCTTAGTTTATTCAGTATTTTTTAGTTAGACGTTTGGGAGAAGGAAACCTCTATCGGATTTTCTACAAACTAGCAACTAAGGTGGATGAGATTTTTTGAACTCTTATTTTACTAGCTTGGATTAATAGCATGTTCATGCGTGTTTTAATATCAGTTTATCATGCATACTTTCAAATTTCAGTTTCATTGTTCATGATTTAAAATTCAGTTTTAGCATGTATGCATGTTTAAGCATTTATGAGATCATGTCATGCCCAGTTCCATGCTTAGGTTTATTTTAAAAGTGGGATACATGCTACGTGATGTTTCCATGCTTTTAAATGTTTATATGCTGAATTTTATTTATCTTGTGTATGATTCATGAATGTGAGATTTAAATATAAGAATTTAAAATTTAATAATCACGTACTGTCATAGTGATCCAAAGGAATACTATGGGTGTTCTTTACATATACTTAGTGTATATAGGTCTCATTACTATGTGTAGATGTGTATAACCCAAAATACTTAGAATATGGACACAAGATCCTCATCCCAATAGAATGTAACAAGATGAATTGTCTTTCCATCTAAAATTGGAGTATTTTGATAAGAACATCAAAGGATTGGACCCCTTTTCAGTCTAACATACAACCATACACAAGAAATTGTTTGAATCGCCTAATGTATGCAAGTGTTTGAAATTGAATGTGTTATTGATTTGAATTATTGACTTAGTTGTTTAAGAATAATCCACTGGGCTATGTGCTCACCCTTCCTTTCTTATCTTTTCAAGAAATTGATCACATGATGAAACATGCTTGAAATTAAGAATGCCTAGTTTTAGAAAGTTTCTATTTTTACTTCTAATGTAAGGACATGTTGCCCAAGTTTTGAATAAGTTAGACTTCTGCCATAAGTTTCTAATTTGGAGTTATATACTCTTTATTTTAGTGTTTTCAATCCAAGTTATGTACTTGTTTCTATTATATTAAATCAATAAAGATTTGAAAAGTTTTATTTTATCTCTTGTGCAAACTGTCTTAATATATGTTACCTAAATGAATAAAGCTTCAAATAATTCAGATAAAAAGACAAGTTGCAGACCCTGACCTACCTTGTGATTAGCCAACAATCAAAGTCTCAGGGGTTAGGGTGTTACAAAAGTCCTCTAAATTGGAACCAACTGGGCCCCATAGAGGAGGCAAGGTATTACATCCCATACTTTCATAGCATTATTGTCATACACTACCGCGATGATGCCTCTCTTTTGTTTTTGCCATTCCAAGCATTTTGTAGTGAAGCTTGTCACCTGATTCAATCAGTTCTACTTCAAATAATTTTTTGAAGTTCCTCATTTTGCTTGTCAATTTGATCATTTGGTGTGTTTTAATTGTAGTTGGTTTCAATTGACCATGGTTGACTATTATGTTAATTAAGGTTAATTCATGACTAATTAAGGATCGAAATTTCAATGTATTACACAAGAGGCCAACCATAGGTGTCATATATCAATGATAATCTCATAGATATTTGAGACTGGCTAGGTTTCAAAAACATTTCACCCCATAGAGACAAACTCAACGCGAGGGTTTTCATCATTAATCAAAAACATGTGGTACCACCGAAAGTACCTAAGGTCAACTATCCTAGAACGTGGATTCTTATCTTAATGGTGTTATTTTAGGTTTGTCCAATCAACACATACAATTAACATGAATCACTACCCATCATTATTCCTCGACATTATCATTCATACACATATAGCTCATGTTCAAACATGCAATGTATCAAGTACCATATTAATCATACTTTTCAAGCATTGCGTTAAGCATGCCAATGTCATATTTTCATTTCCTTAAGTACAACTATCATGAACACTAAGCTATTTTCTATCAATGGTCATGAATACTACTTGGGGTATGTCAAAGATAATTTCATCAATAAGTATTATATCAAGCATTCACATTCACGCATCATGTAAAACATAATGATGTACTCATGCAATGAAGCCAAGTACTCTTGATGACCACCTAGGTATATTATCACAATCATTATACTTACATGCATGACTAAAAAGAAGGAAGAAATGACAATATGTCCTAAGATCAATGAATGTAAGTCAAGAGTTATTCATCCACATGCATAATTTTGCTCTCACTTATGTGTACACAAATGCCATTTTTTTGTTTGCGTAAATCATACAAAAACATATATATATTAACTCATGTTTTTGTGTGTATTCGGGTCACCATCACTTTCTAGAATCTTTTATTGAATCCCCTGTCCATGCTAAAATTGAATAGTTCAAGTTGTGACTCTTTAAAAAATACCAGAGTAATGTGTTGCACTTACAAATTATGTAGCATGTTGCTTTGAGTAAAATCATAGAATCGCATTATTGACACTGCAATGCACTACACTTGCCAATGTAGCATGGTATTGTTGTTCTTTGCACAACATAGCAATGTGCTATCTTCATTACAAGTTTGAGGCCTTACCCCTGTCGATTTATAAGTTCTATGACTTGCTTTATTCATCTCTTGGAGCTTTAAAACATCATGATAGTTTGGGCACTTGGTTTCTAAGGACTCAAGGTCAAAATCAGGTGTTTTCTTCACTTGGATAGATTGTTTGGCATCAATTATTGAAGTGGTGAAGGACCTAACTTTAGTCACTCTGTTGAAACACTTTGGGTCATCATTTTGTGTTGCTCTTGTTGAAATTCTGAAGTTGGTTGTGATTATTATCTAGTGGTGTGTGGATCTTAGTCTACCTTATAGTTTAATGTGTTTTTCCCTCAATTTTTTCTAATTTTGAATTATTTATTGAAAAAAATTAGAATAATGCGAGAAAATATAATTTTGAGGGAGAAACACATTAAACTATAAGGAAAAATGTATTTTCTTGAGGGAAATAATTTTTAGGATCGATTATTAAATTTTTGGAATAACTATAGAATTTTTAGAAGGATAAATATAATTTTTGGGAGAAAAATATGATTTTAGAGAAATTATTCAATTTTTTTAAAAAATAATTGAATAAATGATGAAATAATGTATAATTGAAACATTTTAGCTGAGAAGTGATGAATTAATAGTTTTTGATAATTTTAGAAAAAAAAGGGAGAAATTTGACATGTATATGTATATATATGGGAGAATGGGAAATAAAATATAAAAGGGAAAAAAAAGAAAAAGAAAAAAAAATAGAATTTCGGCACACGAGTCGTCTGGCCCGTGCTAGTCGAAAATCTAGCTCGAGCCTTAGGCCCAAGCCAACAGAGCCAACGGGACAGGCCTGTGGCTCGTCCCGAGCCACCAAATGGGGGCGGGCTTTGGCTCGCGCAAACCGACCCAGGAGCATGGGCCAGCCCGTCTGCCTGGCTGGCCCATTTGCCCAGCAAACCTTTCCCCCCTTTGATTTTGTCCTCTTGTGTGAATTTTTGACAAATTTCAGCAATTTTTGGACGATTTTTCCTACAGATTTCAGCATGAAACCATGACTGCTCATGGTGTTTGAATCTATGGTTTTGCCATCAAGCTCAGCCTCAAGTGTAGCCAATGGACATTGCCAATTGGGCAGCCAACATGTGAGATTGGAAGCCACCTAGATGGCCACATGTCACCCCATCTTGCCATGCAAGCACCCTCCATGCAACAAAAGAGACCTCCTCTTGAGCACAAGTCTAGAAAATTCCAGTAGCTGGAGCCTTTGTTCACAAGCTTGAATCTCCCTTGTTTCTCAACCAAATTCAGTAAATCATAGCTTGTTTTGAAGCTCATACTACCACCTACGAAATCCTACAAGCCATTTGCTGAATCCTGGAACCTTTTGGAGCTGAAATCCCCTAGAAGGGTGCCGTTCAAAGGGTTTAAAACCAAAAAATTAGAAAAGTCTGTGTGAGGCCACCTTTGGAGCTTTGAATCCTTGGTCATTTCTAGTCCATTTTGGAGGTAATGTTGTCCATCCTCTTCATTTTCACATGTACTCTAACCTCCAATTGTTAGAGAATGAAAAATGGGGCTTTACATATGATTTTCTAGCCATTAAAGTTGGTATCTACTCACTGTTGCAGCTGTGTAATAGAAACAGTGTTGGAGCAACTATAGGAAGGTTCACCCCTAAGGTAAAACCCTTCATTTTGCCTCTCATTATGTGTATTCGAGTGCCCAAGTGGTAGAGACAAGATATTAGAATGTTTGATACATGTTATAAGTCACTGGTCTTGACTGTGTGATTTCACTGTTGCGACAAAAATCAAGTATTGAACTAGATTTGAAGCTATATTTGGAGCACTTAAGGACACCCCTTGGGACTGAAATCAGAGGCATTTGAAGCCTCATAGTAGAGGCTACAGAGAGGTATAAAAGTCTAACCTTGAGCCTATGTGAATATGACTTAGGACACTTGCAAAAATACCATGTCAGCTGGATGTTTAGCACTTAGGAAAATTCCTGAGTTTTGAAATGCATGTGACCTGTTTAGTTAGATGTTTGAGCATGACTTCAGACCTATGTATGCTTACTGTTTGGAAGAATCCTTGATAGAAAATTGTAGAATGACCTACATACTTACAATATGTGCAAGGAATGACCCTTAGATTAGAGGTTTGGTGAGGTGAATAAATACATACAGGAATGATAGAAATGTGAACCCATAAATCACTATAATTCGGCTGAAAATTCTGAAAGTTAATTGAATGACCAAACCTGAGGGGATTGGGTTGAAATTTGGTGGAGAGACCCCTAAGTATGTCTACAAGTTTTCTACCAAATTTCAGAGCATTTTGATATGGATAGGTAGGTCAAATTAGGAAAATAGTCACTGTCTGTCACATGAGACGCGAGAACACACAAACCCTGATATTTAGGTTAAAAACACTATCAAATGGAGTCCAAAAATTGTGATTCAAAATTTTTGGGAAGATTTAGGGAGTCTAGAACAGATCTGCAAAATTTGGTGTGAATCCAATGTACAGATTGTCCATAGAAAAATTGAGAAAATGGTTGCGTAGATAGGGCCATAAACTAAAGTTGAGCCTAAGTAATGGGAATGGGGAATTCGAACCCAATTTGGCCCAATTGACTCAATGAGGACCAGAATTGACTGTTTGGGACTCTATTGATTGGCTAGGTCAGCAAATGATAGGTTTGACTGTGGTTCACCAAGATTGACCAAGGTCGACCAAATTGATAACTTAAGGTAAGTTGAACTAGCATAAGTAGATCATCTATAACCGGGTCAATCCATTGATTGATCAATTCGTAGAGTTAGAGTTAAGCCAAGTCCCATGCCAATATTACGAAGTTACGTCGATTTCGCAAGACCAAGTACTAGCGGGACGCGATCAGTCGTGAGAGGAGTGCTGGGAGCGGAGCATCCCTGTGAGTAGTGTTTTCTAACTTATTTCTTAAAGCTTGTTATTATGTTCATTTATAAAAATGGTGTTGCATATTGTAATGAATCTGCATCCTTCAAATGAGTTTTAAAAGAAAAGTGCACCGAGTCGCATGGCGAGTTGTGTCGGTCTCTCATATGACCCCGATAGTGATCACCTAGCACAGAGTGCCCGTTAAGGGGGTTTTGTGGACCTACGAGATGGTAACGACAATAAGTCCTAATCGAGCCGTCATAATATGGCAACAACAATAAGTCTTGATTAGGTCGTTACGATTGACGACAACAGCAATAAATCCTTAATCGAGTGGGCACAATATGTCTAACTATCTGCAACCCGCTCGAGTGGATTTTTAGTCACCTTGGAGGCTAGTGAGAGTCTCGGTGAATGTTTTCACCATTTAATTATTTTCAAATGAAGATGCACGACTGCATGATGAATTTAAATTGTATTCAATATTGCATTCATTCGCATAATGCTATTGTTCATGCATTCATGGCATGTGTTTTATATGTGGAATGCTTGTTTTAAGTTATGAATTAAACTGCATTACTCACTGAGCCGCTGTGGACAATTAGGTTCATTACTCTAACTTTTCAGGTTCTTCAACTGTAGATAAGGGCAAGGGAGTGGTCATCGCCTAAAGCTCCACTCTCTTGTTTGTTTTCGTAGGCTTTCTTTGTACTTTTTTTTTGTTTTGAGGGTTAGAAACTATGTATAGGGTTGAAGAAAGCTTGTACATAATGGATTAGTCATTTCCGTTCCTACACATGTTCTAATGACCCATTTTGATAAATATCAAGTTTTATTAGTGTTCTTTGTGTTAAATTTCTTCTGCATACCCTATGATTACTCTGATAGTGTGTGGTGTGGTGTTGAAAGATGAGGCTTAACAGTGTCTTGACAAGCTCGGCTTGCGAGTGTGTTTGTCGGAACATTGTGCCAATCGGTCCATCCTTCAACCTAGGGAAGGTGTCCTGACACAAAAAGGGGTCTAAAGTGGTCCAATTATCAAGTTTCAAAGATCCAAATTTGGGTGTGCGAACACCAAAGTTTGTGGGTTTAGCTCAAAGGCTACTAATCCTGAATTCATGTCATATTTATGACATTGTGACCATAGATCTGTCCACTTTCTAGTGGTGTACATAGGTATGGGTCTGTTCCCATCAAAATCACATGGGAAATTCCCCAAAGTTACCTCATCACCATGTTTAAGACGTGAAAACTTGTGTGAACACTTTAATGAAAACTTGAGAAAAGGAAAGTGGATGGAGGAATGCTTACAAAGAGTGTTTGCTGGTTTCTCAAACTCCCAAAAGCACATAGAAGATTCATAGTTTCTCCTCTTCATGTGCTCTCATTCTCTCCTTTTTTCTCTTTGAAATTTTTTGTAAGTGTCTCACTTTTTTTCTCTCTCCCTCTTTTTGATCCTTTAATGAGCAGCCAATGAAGTGTAGTTTGAATTGGGATTTGTTTGTAGGGTTTTGATGGTGGCTTGAGGAGGGCATGGTTCAAGAATGGCAAAAAAAAAAAGAGGTGGGCTATATTGCTTGGAGAAGGTGATGAACCATTAAATGTGGTTTGGCTAAGGTTATTTTAGCAACAAACCTAATGGGGAGGATGACTTTGAGTGACCATGACAAGCAATAAGGTGCGGCTCATGGTGTGTCTTGGTATGACTGAACAATGCTAAGTGTCATTTACGTATGGGCGTACATGTGGCATTTGGCATGGCCCTATTTTGATAAAAATCTTGATGCCAACATTGCCACTTGGCCATGTTGTTTGATTAAAACTTCTAGATAGTGTAAAGTGGTGCATTGTGCCCCTTTTTTTCAATTCTCTTTAATTCCCTAAGGATTTTAATACAAATCTCGTCACTTATATTTCGATCTTTTTGTGC
This sequence comes from Tinospora cordifolia, assembly GCA_030144865.1. NCBI lineage: Eukaryota > Viridiplantae > Streptophyta > Magnoliopsida > Ranunculales > Menispermaceae > Tinospora > Tinospora cordifolia. Next base: position 9,671 of record JAJIYU010000467.1, read on the forward strand.
TTAAATTAATTTTCTAATTATCTTCGATTTTTATGTTATTATGGTTAACTTAATTAGTTTTCAACTGAAATTAGTTATCATTAATTGTAATTAATTAATTAAGATTAAAACTTTGGAGTATAGAGGGCCATTGATTGTGTTTCCATTAGATCACATTAGTTAAGGCTAACCTACTCGATTAACTTGCAGAACTTGATTTTAGATTAAACAAGGATATTTACCTACTAGTGCACAAGTATAAAACAATCAAATTTAATTGGGAAAGGGAGATTGGAGATTTACATCCTAAAACGGATATCAAGTCTGATATAGAGATTTACTCAACTTCAAATATAAATTAGAAACTTCCCTCAATCCATCACATACTTTGATAGTAAGCTAACAAAAGGCAAGAATAAATATAATAAACAGGCAATCATATTAAGGGCTCTTACTGTTTCTTCTTTTTCATTTTTTGTATATATCCTTTTCCGCTCTCCATGGAGTTCCTTTCGTTGATTAGTTGGTGTAGTTATTATGTTTTTCGAGCTGTTTAAAGTGCACCAAGAAGCTATAATGCAAAGTCATATACGCTCAAAACTAAAATATCTTGTTAATTACTTGAAACCCTTGACAAGCCTCCAATTAAAGTATTTTATAAATTGTAATAATTATTTTTTTTTTTGTAATTTTTGATAAATAAATCTTGATATATAAAACAAAATATGCAGACTATTCCCTTCATATATTATTTATCAAATTAATATATCAATTATGTATTATATTAATTAGAAGACTTATTTACCCTGCTGAAATAAAGAAATGAGTTTTAATTATTTTTTAATGCAAAGTAATCAAAAGTTAGACTTTAGTTCGTCATATGTACAACAAATAGTTAACTTTTAATTTAACGTCAATAACTATTTTTTCTAAACCGAAGCACTTTGGTAGTCATTCAGAATTTTAAGTCTCCAAACTATTATAAAAATAAATAAATAAATAAAGGCGATGAAGAGGGCATCAGGCCGAACGCTGTTAGGATTAGGTTGGGCCTTGATGGGGCTGCAATGTGAAAAACATTGCTGGAAAGTTCCCATAACTTTTTTTACTATCACAGCCGTCTGGGAGGAAATGATTTCAGCTGCTCGTATGTTTCGAACTGTTGAGCAGAATCCGGTTGCTCAACTAAAGTTGAGTGTATCGATCTGTCGAAATTGACAACTTAAGGGCATCTGCAATGGAGAGTTGGTGGCGTTGACGTGGCGCTCAATGGAGCGCCACGTCAGCGCCACCAACTCCCCTGGGCATTGAGCGCTCGGACAGTTCCAAGCGCTCAATGCCCATTTGTTTGTTTTTTATTTTTTTTTTAATTTTTTTTTTTTAATAGGTGGCTCCGCAATGCCTGAGCTGGCGCTCTATGCCCGCTCAGGCATTGCAGATGCCCGCTCAAGCTATATGATAAAGTCCACATGTAGGTCAGTTATTGGTCCACATGTGAAAGCTGCTTGTCTCTGTTGTCTGGTACAATGAGGTCTGGAAATTCTGTTCTCTATTAATGAAAATGTATTCCTTCTCCCTTCTCCCCCGTTAATGCTCTGTTAGGTTCTTGAGTCCTGCCTCGGCTTTTTCTAGTTATAAATAGTGGTCACAATTTGTATTATTATAATATTGAAGCTCAAACTCAATTTAATCGTAAATTATGTTATTTTATGCATTTATATATATCTTATTTAATTTTTGTTATTAACTGTTAAGTTATTTTTTAATAAAATATATAAATAAAAATATAAAATATTAATAATTTATCAAAAATAAAATAAATTAAGATTTAAAAAAATAAAAGAGAGATTATATTATTAATATATCAATAAATATATTATTTTTAAATTAACCTATTTATAATTTGTTTCTATTAACTTGTCTATAATCGTATTAAATATATAATTTTTAAATTTAATAATTTAATTTATTTTAATTATATTTAATTATATTTAACTTAAACTCATTTATATTAAATTTATACTCATTAAATATAAATCGTATTCAAATTAAGTTGTCTTGTCTGTTACAAATTATTACCCTTAATTATTTATATTAAAATTCCTATAAAATCTCACTCCAACTAATATTAATTACATGCAATTACGTACATGTATTCGTATATGTATGGTTTAATGAATCTACAAAAAGAAACTTTTAACAATACATATCGTTCCTATCAATTGTTTTCCAGTGTCCCAGACCGAAAAGGCACAGATGGGCCATCTTATTTTATGTCAATGTTCTGAACAAAGGAAGGAAAAAATAATTAAGAAATGTCAAGAGAAAGCGAGGTTGAAATGATAATTGTTTGTACCCAAATATTGGCGTGTGTGGTGTTCCTATGCTATGCTTTATTTGTATAAAGATAAGATCTGGTCAAGTTAGATATAGTTTCATCCCACACTTTTATCAAATTACAGCAAGTGTTCTTCTGTTCGGTGGGACCAAAACAAATAATGATCGCAATGAATCAACACCTCAATATGAACAAAACGTACGTGAATTTAGTTTTAATTTTTTAATAATAGTGTTAGAAATAATACAAAAGTAAAGTTATAATTAATTTTAAAAATATTTATTGTTAAAATTATACCAAAATAATATAAAATTTAAATTATATATATTGTATAAAAGGTTGGAAATATCCTAAAGTTTGCTTTGAGTACATGTTTAAATAAAAAAATAAAAATTGGAGGAAATATATTAGTTAAGAGAAATTAAGTGTGTGAGATCAAGAAAAGGCAAAGAGAACGCACTAATTAACGAAGAATACCCTAGAAGAAGCCCAAGAAGATGCTTACAAATCTATCCATGCTTCTTTTTATGAAGTGTTAGGATTTCATTCCATTTCTGAAATGAATCCGTTCTCCTTTTTCCCTTTACCCTTTTTTTGGACAAACACGAAAGACATTTGTTTTCATTAGTGTCTCTAATTAATTAAGGGATTAGACTAATCAAAATCATAAGATGGTTGACCCAAGTGGTCATGGAGTCAACGACTTTATCATTAAGTATGGTAATGAGCCGCATTGCAAGTCCTTCCCGTTGAATAGACTCACCATTCATACGTGTAGTGCTGGAGGGTGCTGGAGGCGCTTCTTCTTCTTCTTGGTCAAACTTGGATGATCCCCACATACGCAGATTCGTGTACGCCAGTACCACTAGATTGACTCTATTTTTCTCATTCCCAGCACTTTGACCACTTTTAATGTAATGCTAAATTCTTTTGCACAATACATATTTTTATAAACTTTTAGATTTATCATTCTTAATTATATACATAATTTTGAAACAAAAAGGTACAACTCAACATCTATAAAGTAATTATTTATCTAATAAAAATATTAAATTAGTTGTCAAAATTATATTTTTTTTATAAGTTGAAGTATATGTATTCATTAATCTTACATTTTTAATGTAATTAGAACGATTAATTAAACCTGATTTATTATTTTCTTTTCCGTAGTGTCAAAACTCCAAATAAAAAAAAGGAAAAAAAGAAAAACATGGTCCAAGCTAAAGGTAGCTTTCCTAGCATTTACTTGTAAAAGATGCACAAATTTCTTCTTCTTGAGAGAAATATCCATAATATTTATGACGATGATGATGTATTTAATAATAAAATTTTACATAAGTGGGTCCTAATAATAATTAATATACATATAACATGTCAAAAACATCTTCCTAGTCACAGTTTTAAATTCCAACCCATTAGCTCTTTTCTCATCAAATACATCAAAATATTTACTCTATATATATATATATAGTCGAAGAGTCACATCAGCGAAGGCAAAAGATGGGAAGAGCTGGGTGGGGGGCCGCTAGCGCAATAAACGCTGTATACTTAGTTATATATCTTCTGGAAGGGCCCAAGCCTATTATCACCCAACCGTGACATGTAAGCCGACTTCTTGTATTCATACCATGTGAATTCCTTGTACAAGCTCTCTTCTCCTTCTTCCATCATCGTCTCCAACGGTGCTATTCTCTCACTCAACGGTGGTCCTCCAAAGTACACCATTGACATCCTTGATCTCAACCCGTTAGTTAACACCCTGTGCTTCACGCTCATGAATCTCCCATTGCTCATCACCTGCAACCATATAATTTCATATGTAAGTCTATCCCACAACAATTAATTCATGAAGAAAGATACATAAGTATTTAGAATTTAAACGTTGGCCAACTCTTGTAGAAGGTAGTGAAAATAAGTAGATTCATGTTGAAGAGGTTATATAAATATCTACTATGAATATGTACCTGTAAAGAGTCACCAACGTTAATGAAGAAGGAGGTGTGATCAGGAGGAACAACGACCCATGTTCCATCTCTAAGAGAGATTTGAAGGCCTGTAATATTGTTGGATCTTAAAATTGATATCACTTGCGGGTCTGTGTGCTCTCCAAAGCCTAACAGATTCGCGCCATTATTTTGATTTTGATTGACTAGCTCTGGGCATGGTGGGTAATGATTCAATCTGAAAACAGAATCGCTCTTTTCATCCATCAAAAGCCTACTGAATGCATTCTTCGGTTGGATCTCCAAGCCTTCCGCTAACAAATCAAGAACTTCGCATCCCAATTTTCTTACTGCAGACACATAATTGCTCACAGCAGAACTGCCGAAAAATCCGGAAAAAAAAAGCTTAGAGATAGTAGAACACATGATATATTTGGAAGGATTGCTTTTGAAGTTAATTCATCAATAATAATGCTTACCGGAAGCCAACTGGGTGGTTTTCTCCATTGAAAAAACTGAGGCATTTTTGGGAAAGATAATGGTTTTCATCATCGATTGGATTGGTTCTTACGAGAAGATATTCAACCCAACCCACATCACCGTTGGGTCCAATTCTCTTGTTACCGTAACCAAATGGATCAGGAGGGCCTGATTTCTCCTTCTCAGACTCTGATAAAGAAAAGAACTGAAAAGCTTTGGATTCAAGCTTGGTGATGAACTCAGTTGGGACGCCATGATTGATCACCTTGAAGAATCCAAACTCTTCACAGGCTCTCACAATATGAAACTTTGCATCTGGGTTTGATAAGTCTATAACTGGGATGTTGTGGAAGAAAGTTGTATTGGGCTTGTTGCATGTTCTGAATGGAGAGTATTTCATCTCCAAAGCTGGTTTTGAAAGAACCACCATTTTAGAACAGAGTAATAGTGGCAATAGTAGTAGCAGCAGAAGTTGTAGTAAAACAAGAAGGAGAAGAAGAAGAAAGAAGAATGGCAATAAAAAGGAGAGAAAAGAACAATATGAGAAACGAGACGATGGTGGGCATTAGCGAAGAGTGCGAGGGAGAATTTATATTGGGTTCGAGTGCATGAACAGAGGCGTTAGAAACTATAAGGTGAAGACACCTGGCAATTGTAGGTGGGAGGTTCTGTTTGGTGATTTATGTTATCGAGGGAGACAACCTTGTCGACCTGATTCTTTAAAATTATAAAAAAAACATTAATTAATCCAAGGTACCCAGATTTAGAATACAATTGAAAGAAAGAGATTCCGGGATTTTACTTTTTGATTTTCCATCACAAGAAAAATAAAATAAAATAAAATAAATTTCTTGTTTAATTCCTTAATTTCACCTACTAAACAGAACCTCCAGTTCCCATTTAATTATTTAATTATTTAATAATTTTATGTTGCCGATAATTAATTTATTTATTTTCTTTGAGAAAATAAAAAATAAAATAACGAAGTCTTTCTTCTCTGTTCCTTTTCCTTTTGGGGTAACGCAGTGATAGAAGTAGCAGTACCGACCTTTCTTTCCAAATGGTGAAGGGGGCCGGGATGTAGTACGCCAGGTGTGGTGTGGTTTATCACACGGCAGTGCTTCCAGCGTGACTTGTGAAACGGTCGTTAAGATAGGATATGTGCAGTGGAGAGAGCTGTGACGTGGCGCTTCCTTAGACTTCCCATAGGTACCCCAGTTCTTGTACGGGATCTGATTAAGTTCTCAATTTTCAGACTAATGTTGTACCCCAACCCGAGCGGGTGCCACCAAAAGGCCTACCTTGAACTTAAACTTGTAAAGTGAGGAGGACTTAAAGTTCAGACTCCCAGTCACTTCAAAAGAAGAAAATTCTTGTGGTTAACGGCTTTTAATTAGTCAAGACAATTAGCAAAAAAAAGAAAAGAAAAGAAAAGAAAAAAATACTATGCATAATTGACGTGTTAATATTCTACATCACATTTTTGGCTTTTATTATAAATGATAATAAAAATAATATAATTATAATATTTATAATTATAAAAATGAAATGTATATATAACACTTGTTTATATCATTATATATTATAAATACTGCAGTAGTTATATAGCGGTAGTGTTAAACAAAATTAGAAGATAAATAAAATGAGTAATTTTGGGAGGGTTTACTTCGAAAGAAATGAGCAGAGAATAGATTACAAAGGGCAGGAGTGGAAAAGGCGACGAGAGACTAGCTCGTGGGGTTTTTAATTGGGTTGTGGAGTTATTATTTATGAAAAGGCAAGAAAGGGGGCAAGAAAAAGAAAGGGGAAGGGTGACCTGGCAAATAGGTCATATCTTGACATGTGGTGCACCACCTCGGGGACCCACCTTAGTGGTCGGTCATCGAGGTCTTATCTTAATTTGTTATTTATTTATTTTTCAATATATAAATATATATAGTCAAATACATTGACCCACTTCTTCCAATATTAAATAGAAAGAGTTGTTGGGAAGCCATTCCCGGACATGTTTTCTCTGATATCTATCTAATTGCCTAATATTACACAATAACTTATATATTCTTTCGATTTTTCATAATAAATAAGGGTGTCAGGGTTTTGGGTTGTCATGTTGGTTATAATATACAACTCATGCACGTCTTTCTCTAAAACCATGTAGCAAAGTACATGGCACCCAATAATTGACGCCAAACAATTAATTCATGAATACCAATTAATGATATTCTCAATTGTATTCCAATTTTTCGACATTACTTTTAATTTTAGGCGCCTACAATACGTGTAGCCTACCAACCTACATATATATATATATATATATATATTTGTGTACTGTATCTGTATTATAAGGACCAACGTTCATTCAGTGCGTTCTCTTCAAGGTAGAAAGGATATAAAATTATGTATAAAGCTAGTATTTATTTATTAATTTTTATTGTACTAAATCAAAAGTAAGATGATTAAAAATAAAACGTAATTGTTACCGATGAAGTGACGCAAATTATATGGTAGGGGCCTCCGATTTTTTTTTTTTTTTTCCATTCTTCAATTTTTTTATCAGTACGTTTACGTTCATTTTTAACTACAGCAATCAATTTACCATTTTCCTTAATTTCTCCATTCCTTTACTTATTTTATGCGTTAGATAATTGTAGTTCAATAAATAAATATTTATTATAGGCATAGAACTTTATTAAGTAGAGAGAACATATATATATATATTGAAAAAACATACATAAAACATTTTAATTTTTGAAAAGGAAGTTCCAAAGGACTATTAACCCCTGTTATTAACCGTTAATATCTCTCATTAAGAAAGAAAAGGGGCACCAAAAAAAGAAAGGTAAAAGGAAAGAAAGGGCTTCATACTCAAGATTATCTCCTATCAAACATTTTTTAATTGTTAAATACTAAAATGCATTATGGCCAAGATAAATTCAAATTAATAAAGTGAGTTCGTTCATGCTCTCTTTCACAAAACAATAATCATTTGCTTACAAAGTCGTCTATAGAATTTGCACGCTTACAATTAGTGTTAATTTTTCTGTAAAATGCACACTATCAATATGCAACTTTCTATACGAAAGCAAAACATAGTCCAAGACTGTCCTACATGTGGCACGGTATTTTTTATGGGGGAAGAGCTCCTATGTATGTTTTGAAATAAGGGTGAGAATATGATCAACGGATTCTATCGTTATTTTTAATAATCCCATCATATCACCACCCTAGGCTCTAAAGACAAGGAAAGTGGCTCATCTACTAGCTGTGAAGGACAATACTAGTCAGAATAGACTAATATGATGGAGAACTCTATGGCAAAAGATGTGCAGGTACGGAAAAAAGTAGGAAACGGTCATCATCTGATACGATACAACACAAGGAACAAGTTTAGACAAATATTTGAATGGACACATGTATTCCAACTAAATAATAGGTCGAATACAAGATGGAGTTATGAAATTCTTTTTAGGCATATACACCATAAATTAACAAGTATACATGAGTTGATTTATTCAAGTATATAACTTCCTAATTTGAGATTTTGTTAGCATTTGAAAAGATGCACAAAAACTTTTTTTAAGTTCAAACTTTTTAAGTTTTTTTAAAGATTTAAGATAATGTATTATGATTGTTTTAGTTTGGAGTTTTTTTAGTTGCCTAGGAGTTATGTTACCTTGTAATAAATGTTATTTGATGTGGAGTATTCTCATTTTTCTAGGAGCTACTATACTACTTAATTTTAAGTGTTACTATTTAGTATTTTTTATATTCTTAGCATTTACATCATGTAATTGTATAAGTAGGCATGTTCCTCATTGAAGATGAGTATCAAATTAAATGAGAAATTAAAGTAATTTGATGAAAAGTTTCAATCATATAAAACAAGTTTTTTCTTATCTTCTTCATTAAATTACTTAAACCTATCATTGATTAATCTACCTTGTGGTGTTTTTAATACTTTGGGTACTTATTTCTTTGCTATTCAAGGGCTCAACTATATCACCTAAATTTTATTTAGCTTTTTTGGGTTAAGTATGTTTTCTTGTTTAGGCCAGGGTAACCTTGGTAGGTCTACATCAGTTGGCATTAAAACTTTGGCACTAAACTCATATATGACTTATTACTCAAATTCTCATCCCTCTCTTAAGAGTGGCTCTATTATCGTTTCTAAAAAAAATAGGATTTAGTTTTGTTGGATTAATTATCAAATTTGATTAGAGTTTTCATTTGCTTTTGTTTGGGGTTCTCACCCTTGATTTTGATTATAAGTATTATTGTTTCTCTTTGAAATTCTCATCATTTTATTTGACTGTGAATTTTATTGTCTCTTTGAAGGTCTCACCATTTGATGTTAAAACTTCAATGCAACATTAGAGTAAAAAACAACAAAAAATTAAAAAAAAAATTGTGATTTTGCATTGACTCGAATGATATTGGATTTGTTTGTTTTTTCTTTTAAAAATATGGAGCGTTAGCATTATTTCATTCTTGGACCTGTAATTTCTAATTGTCCAGCTTATTGATGTATTCTTGATGATATGGAGTTATCACAAAATGTGCATTAATCATTAAGTGTCACACAACAAAACAATAAAAATTTGAGGATAAATCTTTTGGAGGAAATAAAGAATGAAACAAAAAGAATAGGTTCATATAAATATTTTAATTGACACACATTAATTCCAACTGATAACAAGGTTGAATACAAGTTGAAGTTATTAAGTTCTTCTTAACCACATACACAATAAATTAAGAAGTCATGCTAAATTTCATGCAGGACTCACTTATTCAAGCATAGAACTGCTTTAATTTAAGCTAAGCAAGACAATTTTATGCACATTTAAGGGAATACATGAATTTTAGTTATGTTATTTATCTCTTTAGTGTCAAAATTTTCAATTTTTTAAGACTTATGATAATGTATTATGTGTACTTTACCTTGAAGTCCTTTCAGTTACATAAGAGTTATGTTATCTTATAGCAAGTGTTATTTAACATGCAATATTTTAATTTTCTTAATAATCACTATTTATTTTTACGAATCATTTAATAAGATTCCTTTTATATGTTTAGGATTTACATCAACGATATATATAAACAAACTTTCTTCACTTTTCAAAGTTTCAAGTAGATTGCCTAAATCTGATTTTACCTATTGTAAGGTAAAATCATGATTTAACCTTAGTGGTTCTGCATCATCCTTTGTACAGGACTTAATACTTCCATGGTGGAAATGATTTTGGAAATTGAGCGTTGTAGAAAAGATAACATATTTGTGCAAGAAGCTCCGACACAACTACATCTTGTTGGCAAAATATTAGAGAGGTGGCATACAACGACAATGCATGGGGAGATCTTGTACATGTGAAAGGGGATAGGACTTCCTTTTCTACTATTTCTTCCAATGTAAAGCAACAAAAGAAGCTTGGAAAAGCATCCTATGCTAACATCGAACCCACCAATAATATGAGGGGCTCTTAATCATGATTACTTGTTAGCAGGGGACGATATGAATAAACAAGGATAGGAAAGAGCTATAGTTTTATTATGGACCCTCTAGCTAAATAGAAATAAGAAGTAACATGGTGAAGAAGGAAGAAAAGGAATGGTAAAAAAGATAAATGTAGATGCAATGGTGGACACTCGAACAAGACATATTGGCATTGGTACTAGGTCAAAATTTGAAAGGAGAAGTCACATATGCCTTGTACACATGCAATGGAGCTAGTCAAAATGCAATGAAAGCAAGATGCCTACTTTTCATGTTAGAGTAGGATTCCCAAGTACTGGTAAGCTTGCTCCATGATGAAACAAAGAGAAGATTTGGGATTGGGATGACTATGGAAGACATCAATTTTTCGGGAGACTTTAGCGAAGCTCTAGGGTTTTGTTATGTGCTACAACGTGCAAATGAAGCTGAGGACAAGATCGCAATGAAAGGTTGTCAAGCATTGATGAGAAAACTTGCAGAGTTGTTGATCAACTAAACTTTATTAAGTTGAACCTTCGTGTGAACAGTGAATCTCTCACTCCTCCATCATTATTCATTAGCTTATTGTACAAGATCTTATCATTCACGAAATTATTACCTATCGCTATGGCCCGCATGTTGTATTTTATCCAAAAAAAGTTGTAGTTGCAATGTCAATATCAAATTTGCCAACATGTATCTCCGTAGCATATTTGACATAGGAGGCCTATTGGCATTTTCACTTTTATAGAATGTAGTAGAGATCATAGCCTTTTATAATTGGCCTTCCCAATTGGGAATGGAACATTGAATTCTTCTTCATTTTCTTTGTTCCTTCGATTATTTTATGTTTATCTTTTTTTTTTCCTAGGATTAGGTTCATTGACTTCTTCTTCTTCTTCTTTTCTATATTAATTTTTTTATTTTTAAAATTTTTCCTTTTTTTTTATTTTCATAATCAAGTAGAAGTTTTTTTTTTGTCTTTTTCTTTTTAAACCCATGTTTTCCTACTGATTTGGACATTTGATACCATGGGTCCTTATTCAATAGACATAAAAAGTTGTCAATAAAGGTGACAACCTCGATCATTATTTTCTAACTTCATATTGTTAGAATGTATCTCTTATCTTTCATTTTCAATAAACTATCAAAGTCATTGTCATAGCATATATAGGGTGACTGCATTTCTTCAATTTATGATAATATCAAAGACCTCATGCATACATTTTGGTTATCTAGTAATTTAATTCAATTATTAAAACACCTTTTTCCTGTGAAGTTCCTACTTAATGCACTACAAGACAATACACATTTTTTGGCAGCTATAAAACTGTCACAAAAGCTTATTTGTTGCCCCCAAAAAAGTTTTTGTGGTAACTATGTTATAGCTAAGAATGTGCCATAAGAAGAGTTGTCACAAATACTTTTATGAGAACCTATCCTGCTACAAAAATATTTGTGACTACTTTTACTCTTTCAAAAAAATTATTTGTGACAACTTTTGTGGCAGCTCTTATATTGTCACAATTATTTGTTATATGCCAAAGCTGCCATAAAAATTTTTTATAAAATTAATTTTTGTTTTGTGCTACTTTAAAATATAAAATTAGATAAATATTGAATAAAAGACATTCTTCATGAATACGAAATAGTGAATAGAAAACATTTTATTGCTATGAAAAAGAATAAGCTATAATTCTTTACAACATAAAATTGATGATAAAAAGGCTACATTTCTACAAAATTGAATTTTTGGTGTAAATGGATGCTAGAAAGGCTAGAAATAAGAGCTAGAAAGTTTTTCTCATAGCAGAAATCATAGAATCCAACAATTGACTTCAACCAATATTTGCTCCTCTATTGTTTTTATCCATTATTAATGATCCAGAATAACTTTTTGAGTTGTAACATCCCAATTTTCGGTCCTTCATTTTTGTCACATCATGGTCATGCATGGAAAAGCGTGCCTATTCTACATTAAATATATATACAAGTGTCATCTATCGAGAACCGAGACATTACTTCTCCCATATTTCAAATAATATTAAATACATTCTGGACACACCAAAACTCATATAAATGACTAATCGACCCTATGAACGCATCAAGGGGTAACACATGAAAAGTATGCAGAGATCATCAAATAATTAAATTATTAACTTCATCACTTGAAGTTTAATAAAACGTGGAACAAAATTTTGAATTGAAATCTCTAAACATGGCATATGTGGCCGAAGTCTAAACCATAAAGACAATTAATAACTTAAAATTATTCTGGAGGGTCATACACCCAATCTAAACCAATTACTAGAACAACTAAAACTCTGATAACAACTTCGACGGTGAGGTTGCAACTACTACAGTACTCAGAGGTACTATCAACTCGAACTGCGTCAAAGCTCACCTGAAATGAAAAGGTGGTGTGAACTCAAGAGCCCAATGGGTCATGCACAGTACATCCATAATATTACTCAAGTCAAAATATCAAACATGCAAATACTTGACATACATTAGGCATTTCAAATATTCAATTGTTTATCAGTTGTTACATTTGACTGAAAGGCTTTACTTCAATGTTCTCTTATCATTATCATATCAAGAAAATGAGAAAATACACTATATGCCATATTCCTAAGGGCTAATGGGGCATACCCATTGCCTAGCACTGGAACTAAGATCACACCCATCGCTCCATCACTAGAGAATTAGGGTCACACCCATTGTTCTATCATTAAGAATTAGGGGCTAACCCATCATTCCATCTGCGAGAACACCCATAGTGATCCCCTGTGGACTACTGCGCTGATACGTGGTTCAAATCTTAAGTTAACTTACTTCAATTACACACAATAATTTATTGCTATCATGCTTATCATCTCAAAATAGAACGTAACGAATGAACATGTAATTCTAAGCATGCATATAATCTCATATCAAGAAAACAAGTAAACAACAAGCATGAATACATTAAACATGTTATACATCATTCATACACAACAAAAGACATCATGAAATCACATTAATATTTGAAACACCCTAGAATGCTTCTAGGAATTCAAATTAAATAAATGACAATCATGTTCAATATTTGAAACTAAAATAAGACTAGGGAGTATGTAATCATCTCCACCTGTAATTTCGTTCCGCTTGTCCTTACTTTTGCCTCGATGATTTAGAATCTTCAACCAAAGATCCAATACATCATTAGGAATTAATATATTCATTATTCTCAAACTATAGTACAATGATTCCCTAATCTATAAGGCATGTGATGTGTACGAGGGTCGTAACGATTATGTACTACGATGTTTGCTCTCTATGTGCCGTAGTAGAAAAGGGTACTACGGCAGTAACTTGTGTGTGTGCTTGAAACTCAAAAATAGGGTTCAGGACACAATATCGTGGTCACCAGAATAGGCGATAGGCATTACCGCGGTCAGTTATTTCATTTCCCTTTGTTCGCATCGCACTACCATGGTAGTCTTACGATTAGCCAAAAAATTGCACATTTGTGCGAGTTTCCTTCCAGTCCTCTCATTCCCAATGATTCAATACATTAATACTAAACTTAACACACACATTTTATTGAAAGAAAACACATTATACCTTGGTTCCAAGCGCTCCTCCCTTCATTCTCCTTTCACAAATGTATCTCAAACAATCCTACTATTCTGTTGCATTGAAATGGAGGTGTATTCACTTAAGTAGTGTGAAAACAGAGTTAAAAATACTGATTTGGAGTAGAGTCTAGTGCAATAACTGTGCCCAAACGTTCTTGCACAACGCCTCAATTGATTCTTCCCTTGTTGATGTTGTTCTTTACTGATAATGGATTGGAAGACAGTTTGGAATGGCTAAGAATGGTTGAGAATCGATGTGGTCAGAATGCGTTTGGTGTGAAAGGGACTCAGTTAGTGGTGACTAGTAGGGTTTGGGGGATGAACTGCACAATCGCGAATGAAGATGATAGGATTTGTGTTTCTAAACATGTCTCACATATATATAATTTTCATATATTACCGTGATAATAACTTGAATTATAACGGTAATCACGTAATTAACTCTCTGATAATTAGGGTTTTGATGCATTATCGCTGTAGCTACCGCGGTAACCAAAACATATCAATTTTTAGTTTTCTCAAGCATTATCACGATAACGTTTTACATTACCGCAGTAACCAGAACAATGCACAATTTTCATGTTTTCTAGGTTTCTTTTGCATTACCACGATAATGAAATCCATTACCGCGATAACCAAACCTTTGTGCTATTTTTTTTTCTTATTCTCCTGATTTCTTTATTTTTTTTACTATTTTTATATTTATCCTAAGTTATTTCCATGTTTAATTTCATGATTACAAAGTATTTATACTTTTTTAAAATATTTATTTATTTTATTTTTATATTTAAAACTTGCAAAATTCTATAATTCTTTTATTGACTTTTGGGGTATTACATGAGCAGTTTGAAATGCCCACAAGACCCGCCAACTACATTGGTTAGTCACATTCTGATGAAGTGAGAAGAGCAGAATATTGGGCTCTTAAATTCTCTTCTATGTAGAATATTGGGCAATTTATCTGCATTGTATTCGATAAAACATCAAGATCTTTAAAGGAAAAACCAACAATTCGTACCAATTCATTGCTGAGATAAGGTACATGAGCAATAGATTGAAGTTAATAGTAAAATGTTCAGCAAAAGATTAGCTAGAAAAGCACACACAGACCAACTTCCATAAAACAATAACAAAGCTACTAAAATGTTCAACAAAAGAGGCTTTACAAAGGGACACACAATAATATTCAAAAAAATTGAAATCTTTACAAATGAATTGCATCTTATTAAGCCAGCATGCATCAATATGAGCTTGTGTAATATCCCACATCAGTCTAACTCCAGGGGGATTCCTAAGTTAAATGTGCATTCAAGGGTGTCTCATTGTGCCTGACACTTTTGGGAGACTCAGGTTTGAGTCTTGCTAAGAACAAAACCCTGCACCCAGTCAGTGGTGGCTAAGGTGGAAAAAATATAGTCATGGTGGGCCTAGGTTGTTACAAATGGTATCAGAGCCGCTCTATGTGTACTAGAGGTATGAATATCGAGGACAAGATTGCTTCCAAGGGGGATGGATTGTAATATCCCACATCAATCTAACTCTAGGAGGATTCCTGGGGTAAATATGCATACGAGGGTGTCTCATTGTGCTGAACGCTTTTGAGAGACTCAGTTTCAAGTCTTGCCAAGAACAAAACCCTACACCCAGTTAGTGGTGGCTAAGGTGGGGACAATATCATCACGGTGGGCCCAGGTTATTACATTTAGTTTCTGTTTGATTCAAGGCCTTTTAATGTTGTTGGGTACAGGATTGATTTCATAATCAAAAGCATGTGATATTCTTATGAATTTAAACAAGCATAGCATGCATTCAATCAGTCAGGCAATCATACAATCATATAGGTTTACACTAGCATAGCAAAATTCCAAGTTTTCATTTGTGCCTTCGAGTTTGAGCGTCCCATACCACCCTTGCCCATCGACACAAACTTCCACTTGGAGATCTCACTACAGCCAAACAATTTTGCAAATATCTCGGCAACTAAGGTTTTCCAAGCCCCACTATATATGATCGTCCCATACTAGCCAAGCATAAGGAAACAAGTTCTTCCAAAGTTACGGATCATTCACCAAACATGGCCCAGCATTCTCCAAGTCTAGGATTCCTCCATACCCCTGAATTCTTATCCGTTCCATACCACATAGAAACCAAAGATACAGGATCCTTCCAATCTCGTGTCCTGACCAATCAAGTGTTTTGATTTCAAATGTTTTTAGTCTCTAACCTATGTCCTAAAAGATTCCACTTATGATCCATTTTGCCACCCTTGGCCACATCCATGTCTCCACTTGTGGTTTCAATTTTTGGTTGAAAAGTTCAACCATCATCTAGTTCTATTACCATTCCTAGTATTACCTTTGTACCTTAGTACTTTGCCTAGAATTTGGTCCTCTGGTTACCTTGGTAGGTTACCTCAGTAATGTATTTTTGTTTCACATTACCTAGATCCATTATTGCGGTAATGTTCTATAGCAGTGTTTTTTTTCTAGGCTTGTTCTTCATTTTTTGCATTTGTTACAATAGTATTGAGTTTCCCTACTATGGTAATAAGTTGAATTGCTCAATTTTGAGTCATTTCTCATCATCAATCCTCATTATACCTATAATTACTTGTCCTAGACCAACATAAACACTTACGAACCTTTCTTCAGCATTAGCTCATAGACATAAACATGCAAAATCATAGTGAAACTCTTCTAATTGTGCAAATGATATGCAAATGCATCTATTAATGCTTAAATGCAAATATGAATGCAAATATATCTTAATTCCTACTCAAACCATGCAAAACATATGCGAAATGAATGAGATATAGTTAGTATGCTATGCCACTAACAAAGGCACCCCAAAGTTGCCAATCCATGACCATTAGAAGTCTATATAAACCCAAGCATGAGGACCATTTTTTTCTTTCTAGTAAGAACAAGACAAGTCCCTTCTCACTCTCTCTGCTTCCCTCTTGGCATGTCTTTTTCTTTCTTTACCTATTTTAAACAATAATTAGAGTAGTAGTAATGAATTTCTGCACAAATTCTATGCTAGAATGAAATTCAATAGAGGAGTTTTAGCGTTAAAGCTATTTGAGATGGAATTGAATTCTGAATTTGACTTATTATTTTGATTTCAATAAGATGTTCATGTATAATTATACTTGAATATGCATGCACTATGTTGAAATCATCATACATGATATGCCTAAATGTCACATGCTTAGGCTTGCATGAATAAAGATGTATATTACATGACGATATGATCCATGCTATGTTGTTACCACGTTCACATGTCAAATTTCTAAATCATGTTAGTTTATATTCATGAATGTTATGCATTACACTTAACAGAAAGATTAATTAAGATTATAACCACGTACCTGCCCAGTATCCCAAAGGGGATTACTGTGGGTGTTTTAAGATTGGAAAGATGTAGTTTGTCCCTAGTTTACACAGGTGAGACACTTAGTCTCAAATAATGGGTTAAGCCCTAGATTCATTGGAAACTAATATAAAGATTTCCCTTTCCTCCTTTCATATGAATTTTGATAAGAACACCGAGGTTGACCCCTTTCAGTCTTAATTATGACTGTTAAACAATTTGATTGAATCATGTAATGTTTGAAAGTATTTGACATGTATGTCTTCTTTATTAAAATAATGACTTAAAAATTTAGAATGATACACTAGACTTTGTGCTCACCCTTCATTCTTCTAACATTTTAGGGAATTGACAAACAAAGAACACTCAAATGTGACATAGACAATATTTCTTAAAAATTGTTTAATAGTAAGGCATCTTTGCCCAAATTTTGTTAATTGAGATTATTTCTGCTATAGTAAACAATTAAGGGTTTTGTACCTTTGGATTGAATTAATAATATTGAATTATTTTTTTTTCAAGATATCTTGTTATGTTATTGAAAAATGTTATGCAACATCTTGGGAAAAAAAAATTCAAATTCATATGAAAAATTAAATTTTTACTTAGAAAATTATACATAATTGACGAATGAGAATTTTGGCAAGTCCTAGTTACCCAAATGAGGGATAAAAATCAATTTAAGAAATTTTTGGAAGAAAAAATATGATTATAATGCATAAAATCGGATATCATAGCCAAAAATACAAGGATATATGCAATTTTTGATGACAGGATTAGAAAGTCAACCAGGATCAAGTTTTGGTAAAAATCCAAAAAGAAAGCAAGAAATTTGGCTGAAAAATAAAAAAAATAAACTTAAAATGCACCCAATGGTCCAAAAACAATCTGCCAAAATCCAACGAATGGGATTAAAGCCAAAACGAACGCCCGGGTGCACTGAATCATCAAGATCGAATGGCCAGAGATTCATGTACGTAACTCGAGGATGATCGTGCGGCTAGAAGAGAGTTCGATGATCGCGAACCAGATTCGAACACTGAAATCGATGATCATTCAATGGCTAGGATTCATGCTCATGGTAAGATGATCATCTGGTGCTACGCTTGAGGTGCATCCAACAGCGAAGATCAAAGCCGTGTGATTAGATCGCGAGCGTTGATGCGCTCGAGGATCATCGGACGGTTCAGATCAAAACCGTTTTGATTAGATCGCGATCGTTGATGCGCTCGAGGAAATCTAACGGCTGAGATCAAGAATTCGAATTCTGTTGATTGATCCGAGATCAATCCAACGGTTCCGATCAAAATTCGAATGCGTGTCTTGAGGAAATCTGAGGAACCATAATAAAGCAAAAATTTAAAATATGAAAATTACGTTAAAATTAACAAAAAATACGAAAAAAATATCTGAAAATTTTGAAAAATAGTTTCTAAATTTCAAAAAATATTTCTAAAATCCGAAAAAAATCCAAAAAATACTCATTTTGCTCCAAAAATTAGAAAGTACGAAATTAGGAAGAATTAGAGTGTTTTATTCAAAGAAAAACACAAAACTTTCTAATTTTCTCTCTTGGAAAACCTATATAAACCCCATAGGCTCTCGATTTCATTCATTCCAAAAAAATAAGAGTTGAATTCTCCTCTTGTTTTCTCTAAGCCTTCTTCTTGGCACCTTTTCCCATCTTTCCTTTTTGTGTGTAAGAAGTTCTCGAATTGGAGAATTAAATTGGGCGATCTTCATTGGCATTAGTACATGGGGGGAATTGCTGCCGAAATTTCGGAAGAAAAGCGTCACAAGGTGGAAGTGATTTCTAGAACACCCTTCTGTTCTCATTTGAATTCATGGCATGCTCCTTTTGTGTGTTTTTCACTAAATTCAAAGAATCAACTTTAGCTAAAATTTTAAATGTTTATTTTAGTATTTTAATTTTGATTCATATTTGAGCAATCATATCATTCATGCCATATTAGTATCATGCTTAGGCTTTTAAATTAAAGTATGATGCATGTTTTATGAGTGTTTCATGAATCGACTGTGTATATTCTGAATTTTAGTTTGATTTCATATTCTGAAGTTTGTTTTATGAGATCATGATATGAGAATTAATCAAAGACGATGGAGATAATAACCACGTACCATCATAGTGATCATGGCGACACAATGAATGTTTTTTTCATATGAGTTAGGTCATATGGTTTTCAGACCTAAGTACTTGAGGGTTGTGTACCATTGGTGGGTCACCATGTGTAATGGGTTGATGCCGACACGTGCCACGAATGGGTTGATGCCGAGTGGGCCCTATTTACTTAGTTAAGAACATCAAGGGATTAAAGACCCTTTTTTGTCTGAGGCTTGACTTAAACAAATTGTTGTTTGAAACGCCTAATGATTACAAGTGTTTGAATTATGATTGTGTTATGAGTTTGAATATGAAAAATGGTTGTTCGAAAAGGATCTAGTAGGCTATGTGCTCACTCTTCCTTTCTTATTTTTCAGGAACATGAACCCATGGAGCAATTGATTATAGATAGTTCTTAGAAATTGTCTACAGTATTATAATTTTTTTTAAGAATTTTTAGGGCATGTTGCCTAAAGTTTTTTTGCTTTTCTACTGAAAAGTATTTTGAAGTCTTCCGCTGTAACTTTTAGTTTTTTTTCGAAGAGTTTAGTATTCTCAAGTTCTACTATGAATAAAATAGTTGGAAGTTCTTTATCTCTTTTAATTTGCCATGATTTTATTGAAAATTTTGTATTCTTGAATTTTATACAAAGGGACGAGATATTAAAAAGAAAAGAACAAGTGTGTGTCGCTTGTAATGTAGCATCGGCCCGACTCGCCGTTTGTTAAGTCCACTGTCAAGAGAACGGTGGCAATGTACATTGCTTAAAAGATATGGGGGTTGGGGTGTTACATATTATGAGTTAATGTTACTCAGGAAATGCCAGAGACTTGGGATTGAAATGGAAAGAATAAAATAAAGTAACGCCGGCTTGCCTCCTAGCCAAGTGGTGTAGTCCACGTGTAAAAGGATTGGGGATAGGCAGGGTGTTACATAATAAGAGCTTAAAGTACATCTATTCTAGAAAGAGTTGAATCTTAGATAACGAAGATCAATGGAATTCCTAAAGGATTATGATTTTTAGCTATACTACCATCTAGAAAAGGCTAATGTGGCAACTGATGCTCTAAGTAAGAAATCTAGGAGGAAGGATGAGGAAAAAAGATAGAAGTATCAATTTATCAATGATTATAATTTAGGTCTAACTTTAGATAAGGAACAAGTGTACTTATATGCTATGACTTGCTAGCCAAATCTCTTACATCAAATAAGAGACAAACACAAACATGATAAATGGATAATAGACCTAACCAAAGCTGCCAGATAAGGCAAGCATACTTATTTTAGGATTTATACCAAAAATATGTTGAAACTTTGAGACATGGTTTGTGTTTTGAAGAGTGAGCACAGTAGAAGAACTATATTAGATACAACACATCAAACTAAGTTGTAAAGCTCTCTTCTTTTTTGAGAGCATGGACCTCTCAACTCGGCTGGGAGGCGGGCTAGTGTCACATTATTTCTATGTTTCACTCTTTCCATTTTAGTCCCATATCTTTAGGATTTCTTGAGTATCATTATCTCATAAACATTGCTTAATAGAGTAACATGTGATCTTAATAAAAATTTCATCTGATTAATTTAAACATAATAGGTGTAAAACCCTACTCGTGCAATGATTCAAAAAATTAGCATTTTTGAAACATTTAAATTAATTAATTTCATATTATTAATCATTTCCAAAATTCAAAGATACATAGCCTTTGTGTCTATTATAGCAGAATTAATAACAAAATTTGGGCCAACATGCCCTGCAATTAAATAAAATTTCTAAAAGAAAATATTCAAAGTAAAATAATGTTTATGAGGCTATCATGCTACCTCTATTTATTAGTTTCCTGAAAAGTTAGAAAAAGAAGGGTGAACACAAAGGCCAGTAGATTATTCTAAATATTTAATTCATTATTTCAACAAATAAGACATACACATCAGGCACTTTCAAACATTATGTGATTCAATGAATTTCTTGTTTAATAGTTGTAGTGAAGACCGAAAGGGGTCAACCTCGGTGTTCTTATCAAAACTCATATCAAAGAAGGAAAGTGCACTCTTTTATGTCAATTTCCAATGGATTTAGGGCCTTACCATTATCCAATTATCTGAGTATTTTAGGACTTTATCCATGTGAACTAGAGACAAACCCATAGTTCCAATCTTAAAAACACCCACAACAATCCCCCATGGGATATTGCACTAGTACATGGTTATAATCTTAATTAATCTTTTGTTAAATATGACAATCAAGAATAATAAACAAAATTAAATTTAGCATGTGAGCATAGTAACACCTAGCATGGATCATGGTGGCACATAATAGACATCTTTATTCATGTAAAACTAATCATTGCATGTATGATGAACTCAAATAAAACATGCATATTGAAGCATAATCACACATGAATATCTTATTGAAATCAAAATAATAGATTAAAACTCAGAAATTACTTCCACCTCAGTAGTTTCGCTTCTCTGAAGCTTCAGTTGAATCCTTCTAGATCTCCTCAAAATTTGTATAGTATTTCGTTACTTTTACACCAATTGCTATTTAGAACAACAAAAGAAGAGAGAGAGAAGCCAAGAGAGGGGCAGAGAGAAAGAAAGAGCAAGAAGGGCTTGTCAATTCTTACAAGAATGAAGAGAATGCGAACACAAGAGGTGTTTATATAGAGTTTCAGTGTGTAAGAATTTGAAGGTTTAGTGTTTCCACAGAGGAAACTAGCCAATTTTGCGCATAGGGGATGAGAATTAAGGTTTTGGGGCGTGACACACTTTCCAGTTCGTTCATCATGCACAATTTAGGGTTTTCGCCGTTTGTGACTGCGATCTAGGATTGCAGTCTAGTTTTTCATCACAGGACTGCAGTCACCATAAGGAGGATTTCAGTCTTGTAGTTCTTGGTCTCTTTCATCGTAGGACCGTGGTCTTCATAGTGGAGATCGTGGTATTGCGTTTCCTTTGTGCGGTTTGACGCAAGACTAAGATCTCCACTCTGAGGATAGTAGTCTTGATGCAAATTAAATGTTGCAAGGCCGGTTTTGTGTTTTTGGTTTGTCTCTGCATCATTTCCTTCTATTTTCCATTTTATTTCCAATTTATTGGCTTTCTATACATTAAAACAAAATGAAACTTGTTAATTACAAAATCTAATTAAAAAACTTGCTATTTATTTTCAAACTCTTATTTATTGAATTTTCAAATCTTTCAGGGTATTACATAAGTATGTGATGCATCTAGGTGATGATAACATGTATCAAAAGCTTCGAAATACGTATTGGTGGAGAGGCCAGGTTTGTCTCTAAATGTTTAACCTATCAGCCGGTAAAAGTAGAACACAGAAAGCCCACTGGAATATTACAACCACTCCCGATCCTAGAGTATAAATGGGATAACGTCGCAATGAACTTTGTTAGCAGGTTACCTAAGAACCAGAAGGGAGAAGACACTGTGTGGGTGAATGTGGATTATCTCACAAATGTGGCTCATGTCTAACCCACACAATCCACAAATTAAATAAATAAGCTTGGAGAGCTTTATGTAAAGGAAATAGCAAGACTCAATGGTGTGCCTAAGACCATAGTGTCAGACATAAACTCCAGATTCACATCTCAGTTTTGGCTGAGTTTACAAAAGGAGCTAGGCAGCAAACTTACCAAGAACATAACTTTTCACCCTCAAACAAATGGGTAGTTTGAGAGAGTCATCTAACTACTAGAGCACGTGTTGAGAGTTTACATCCTTGATTTTAAGGGCAATTGGAGCAAGTATTTACATTTGGCAAATTTTGACCATAGTAACAATTATCAGGTGAGCATACATATGACTTTGTATGAAGCTCTCTATAGTAGACCTTGCAGGCCACTATCATGTTAGGCCAACTTTGAAGACCATGTGCTTATAGGATTTGATCTAGTTGAGGAGATGAATAATCAAGTCAAACAAATTTAGAACAGATTGGCTATAGAATAGAGTAAGCATAAGAGTTATGCTGATAAGAGGAGAAGACCTCTTAAGTTTTAGATGGATGGTAGAATATTTCAGAGAATTAGCCCTCAATAGGGGATCAAAAGATTTGGGTATAAGGGAAATCTATTACTAAGGTTTATTAGTCCATTTGAAATACTTAGACGTATTGGTGAATGTGCCTACAAGCCAGATCTGCTGAATAGGATGTGCTCGATCCATAATGTATTCCATATATTGATACTACAAAAGTATGAACCATATCTCTCTCATATCATACGTTGGGAGGAAATTGCTATCCAGGATGATGTAACTTACGAGGCGGTGGCAATCAGGATATTAGATCGTACAGTGCCGAATTGTAGAAGTAAAGGCATTCCTTTAGTAGAGGTCCTTTGGAGGCATCATGACTTGGCAGAGGTGACCTAGGAACTGAAGAGCAAGATGAGGCAGAAGTACTCAAATCTTTTCACTAGGAACATTTGACTGAACAACATCATACAAGTAATTAGTTAAATTTCGAGAATGAAATAAATTTAAGGGGGGTAGTTGTAATATGTAAAAAATTCTTAATTATATATATATAAAGTCACAAATAAGTTTATTGAAGTGTAAAACACATTTAACGATAAATAAAGTGTGCGGACATAGAAATTTTAAACTTCCAAACCACAAAAATCTTACAACGAAGTTTCACAAACTATAGTGAAAAATGAACCTTAGGAGTAAAATGGTAATTTTACCATCTATGGTTAAGTTGCTCAATCCATATTGAAAGTTAATGTAGAGCCTCACTATGTGAAACAATGAATGATTTTAAGTACAGAAAACTACTTTGCCAACTGAGGGTAAAATAGTAGTTTTGTTATTCGAGGGCAAAGAGACCATTTCACTTGAGATTGGACATTTGTACCATTATAAAATAATATGGCAATAATTTATAATATAGAACAAAATAAAATACATAAAAATATATCATAGAAAATAACAAGAATTAAATTAAGGAATATGTTCGTATGGGTATATGGGGCATAGTGACAAGTTACCCATGAAATAGTGGGAAATATATACAAAAAAAATTACTAAAGATTTCTTAATTAATAATAACATAAATAAGATCTAAATGTTAAAAAAAATCATGAAAATAAAATGATTTAAATCAAAGGCCAAGATGAGACCTTAAGGTATAAGCAGTGGGGCGTGGTAGCTAAACTGAATATATTCTGACAAGTATATGCTGTGTAGACCTGGGAGGAGATTAATAATCATTGTGGAAGCATGGAATACATCCATGAGTGGTGCCACCTATAGCCAAAAATTTGAATTTGAACTTTGAATGGAATGGGACGTTTGAAATAACCAAGATATTTAACAAATGTCCACATTCCAAAAACCACTCATTCTCTCCCAACTTTCCCCAAAATGCAATCATCTCGATTTCCTTCATCTCTTGGCCATCTTCTCCAAAATTGCTCCCATTCCATGCCCAAAGTAGCTCCATGAGAAAAGAAGACGTCTCACATCAAAAGAAACAACAAAAATAAGGAAAAGAAATGTAAAATCCAATCATAAATTCTGATTTTCCATTCCATTCTCTCTTCTCTTCCCCTAAACGTTTTGGTTGGCTGACCATTGAAGAAGTTTCTCCACTTCGCATCCTTCCATCATCACGTATTGGGAAATTCATCATTGTAGAATCAAATAACAAGAAACTAAAGTGCTAGGGTATAACCTTTCAACCCTACACTCTTTTATTATGATTAATCATGTTTTCCAGCTTATTATACATGAATTTGGGTTAAGGAAATCAGAAGCCTAATCTCATATAGTTCTATTGCATGAAACTCGAAGACAAACTACATTTTATTTTCTAGAATAATTTATAATCATTGGAATGTTATGCAATAGAGTTTAGATCAATTATATGTATAAAATTTTGTTATAATGATTATTAAATGTAAAAAACATGCATTTGGATGAATTTTATTGTATAAAAACCTATTAGAAAATTTTGTTTTTCTTTTTGTATGATTTAGTGCATACATGAATAGGATTAAAAAAAAACTATAATCATTAGTATTAAAAGAAAAGGGGTAACATTTACGCCTAATAATGAAATCATGGAAAATAAAATGCCAAAAAGAAAATGAGTGGCATGATCTAAAGCATATGAAATCATAGAAAATCATCTTGCTGGAAATTTTTACTAAAAACAGAAAATGATAAATTAGAATTTCATTAGCACATGACTTTTAATGAAAATATAGCATATCGAATTATAAAGAGAGTGAATAAGTAAAACAAATGGATAAAATAACAAAAAAAAAATTAGAGGGTTAAAAACATATTGAAAACTGATAAAAAATAATTTTTACAAAATAATTTGAGCAAAAATAAAATTTTTTGAGTAAAAAATGACTTAATTGGTAAAATTGAGTGAAAAAAGTATAAAATACATTTATTAAATTAGTAATAGACCAAAAGTTCTAGAAAATTAGATTTCTGAATATTTGGTTAAAAACAAGTATAAATAATAAATTTGAAATTTAATATATATAAATATATATATATATTAAAATTAGAAAATAAGTAATTATATGTTGGTCAATATATCTAATTATATGCCTTAGGATGTTATCACTGACTAATATCTTAGACCACAAGAAAACACCAAGGAGGAATTCTTTTGGTCTTAACGACAATATAAAACCATTGATACTTTGAAACACCTAATGTTGAGGAGTGTGTGACATGTATGTTTGTTTAGTTGACATAATGGTTAAATATTTTAATTTTAACTTGTTAAAAGTTTTAAACTAATTTCTAAATTATTGAGGATTCATGTGGCTAGGAATTTTGTACATTTGAGACATGAACACAGATAAAGAATAATTTAGTAATGTCATCTCTCGAGTGACCCTAATAAGCTATCCATGCATGATGAACAATTAGTTAATGCACCACTCTTATTTAATGTGGTATTAATTGATAATGTTGTTTTTGATGATGAATGAGAGTAATATCGACATTTATACCCTTAGAGATGGCCATTGAGAGGCGGGGTGTTACAAGTGTTAACCATCTAAGTATTAGTTTCACGGATTTTTTTTGCTCATTATTATTTTTTTTGGAGCTATATGATGTCACTAAGATCTATGTCTAGAATGCCAAAAAAGATTCATGATTGAAATGACACATTTTCATCTCTTAGACTACACATGATAGTAGGTGAGATATCATATTTCTCTTTGGTAAGGTTATCATTTTCCACCATTCCTATGAAGATAGTTTTAATTACATTCTAAAGAAGTAATGTCCATGATCTAATGTAATCAAGACTAGGTTCAAAATGACTCCAAAGATTGTTGGTCAGAAAGTCTCAAAACTCAAATTTCTCAATGGGCAATCCTTTGTCTTTTATAAGTTCGTTCTTTATCTATCTGTCATGTAATTCTTAGGGTATTATAGTCATGGTGATAACCACTTTCCATTGATGTTTAAGTTTGTGTGTCTTTTGGTCTAGGTTTCAAACAAGCTTCATCTAAAGTGGGCGAAAAGACACACATGAACTGTCACGTAAAAGTGTGTGATTTCATGTGCATATGAAAATGGAATTGAAAGAAGAGTTAGGAATAGTTACTATTGGTCCTAGAGCACTAATTTCATAGCTTCAAAGTGCCACTTAAAAATATCAAACTTGCACACTCTCCTTAGACAAGAACTTGGCTGAAGGGTAAGCTTACTTCATCCTCATCCAATTTATAGGCCATTGGGAGAGCGTAGGGCTTGTAGGAGTCAGTTGAGAGGCATTGTGGCTCATCTTAGGTGCATAGAGGTGCTCAACCACTCATGAAGTCATGCTTACTTTCTTGGAGAAGGTGGCGAAGCATGGGATGTTTGTTGGCAAAAAATCCTATTCATGCATCTAATGATTTATAGTGGAAAGGATGTCTTGGACTCATGATTGTGAGAGCATGAATGGGTTTTGAGCATGTGATCTTGGCATGGTTATGAAGTTCTAAATCTCCTCCACATAATGATGTATTGTATGCCTAGTATTAGTCTCAAGGTTCGTGGCAAACATGGTGCAAACATTACTACTTGGCCATGTTTGTTACAATCAATTTTTTGGTAGTGCAGCATGTTGTTTCAACCTAACTTTTTTTTAAAGCTTCTTAGTGTCCTAAGCACTTCAACATGAAGCTTCTTGCTTAACTCCATCATTTTAACCTTAAAATAATTGTCAAAGATTCCTCAATCATGTGTTAGATGGCCAATTTGACCTATTTTGACAGTGGTTGGTTACATCAATTACGATTGATCCCTAGGTTCTTTGGAGTTATTCTATGACTAATAAAAGATCAAAATTTTAAGATATTACAATACTACCTCCCCTAAAAAGGTATTTTGATCTCAAAATTCATAAAATGTACTTAATTATGTTCCATGTGATGCTCATCAATTTTGTCTTTAGAATAATTATCAATATTTCATGCAAATCTGACTTTCAAGTTCCCATGTTGCCTTTTCCACTCCGTGATGCCTCAACAAGACCTTCACTAATGGTATATCATTATTTCTCAATATCTTTTAATCAAGGATTATGAGCATTGTCACCTCATAGGTTACATCATTTTGTAATTGTACATCGCCATTATGAATTATATGTAAAGGGTTTAGGTGGTACTTTCTTTTCACCAAAACATGAAACACATCGTGAATATCGAACAAATTTGTTTGTAGTTTAAGTTGGTAGGCATTATCTCCTAGTCACTAAGCACTCTCAAAATGCCTATATAAGTTGCAGTGCTAATTTTCCTTTCACTTTGAACCTCCTAATGCCTTACCTTAAATGGACAAAAAAAAAAAACTGTCCCCTTATTGGAACTATAGAGGTCAACACATGCAATCTATATAATTCTTCTACCTGTCTTGAGTTATCTTTAAATGTATCCATATTGGTTGGATTTTGTTGTTGGCTTCTTGAGCCATGTTTGGTCCTGTCAATACCATATCTTCAAAATCAGCCCAACATATAGGTTACTAGCATTTTCTCCCATGCAATGCTTTAAATGGAGAAATTGATATGATAGATTAGTAGCTTTTGTTGTAAAAAACTCTACTATAAGTGTTTAGTATAGTTTCCCTTAAAGTCAAATGCACGCCCTAAGCATATCTTCAAGAATCAGAATTACCATATCAGACTAGCAATCTATCTATGGATGGAAAGCAATGCTCCTTATGAGTTTTGGTACCCATCTCTCTTTGTAGGTTTTGTTTAAATTGGAAGTTGAAACACACATCTTAATCTAACATAATGGATTTCAAGATGTCATGCGTCCTCACAATCCTCTCATGCACAATTCTCCTAGCTTGGGAAGTAGATTTGTGGCTAATGTTGGCAAGAACTAAGCCACTTTAGTCAACATATCCACAATTACCCATATTGTATCTTCACCCTTAGATTCATAGGGCGACTTGTCACAAAATCCATGGTGATGTTCTCCCATTTCCATTCTAGCATTTATAAAGGTTGAAGTAGATTGAACAACTTGCAGTGTGCAACCTTTATTTGCTGATATGTCAAACACCTTGACACATACACACCCATGAATTCCTCCATTGCCTTCCACCAATATGATTTTCAATGATTTTGGAACATTTGGTCTCCTCTCAAGTTTAGGGAATATTTGGCCTGATAAGAAGCTTCGTTAGAGAAATGTACTTCAACTGTTCTTCTTTAAGTAGATAGATTCATTCCTTGAATATTGTGAAGTGTTCAACATGGACATTAAAGCCTAGGTGCTTGCCCATTTTTATATAGAACTTAGTCTCCATAATCCATTCATCACATCCTTGAGCTTCAAGTATCTTTCAAAGTAGTTCTTACTCGATAGTGATGGTTGATAGGAATGTATAATGTTACTTGATAGTGGCAATTGATAAATCTTCTGTCTAAGGGCATTAGCTATCATATTGGCCTTGTAAAAATGGTAGAATAACTTGAAATAATAGTCCTTACGAAACTCTATCCATCATCTCTATCATAGGTTTAGGTCATTTTGTGTGAAGAAATACTCAAGGCTTTTATGGTTTGAAAATAATTGAAACTTCTCCCTAAACAAGTGGTATCCTTATATCTTCAATGCAAATACTATGGCTCTTAACTTAAGTTCATATGAAGAGTAGTGAGAATAGGTGTTGAAGTAAGCCTTTCCTTGAATTCTTGGAAAGACTATTTGCATTCGTCATCCCAATCAAACATCACACCTTGTAATGTTAGCTTAGTCATACATTCAACCAATTTGAAGAAATCCTTGATGAAGTGTTTATAGTATCCTACAAGTTCTAGGAAGCTTATAATTTTGGACGCAATCTGAGGTTGCTTCCAGTTAGTGATTACTTTAATCTTGGATGGATCTACTACAACGTTTTCTTTAGAGATAATGTGTCCTAGGAATTTCACAATTTTACCCAAAATTCACATTTGTTGTACTTGGTATACAACACATTAGTCCTTCACGCCTTTAATGATATAATTAGGTGCGTCTCATGTTCTTCATAAGTTTTTGAGTAAACTAGGATGTTGACCACAAATATGTCCAGATAAGGGCTAAACAATTTATTCGTGTGGTTCATGAAGGCTATAGAGGCATTTGGAAGTCAAAAGGGCATTGCAATAAATTCAAAATGCTCGTACCATGTTCAGAGTACCTTCTTTAAAAAGTTACCTTTCCTAATCCATAGTTGATGATTGGAAAGTAAATGGCAGCTTTCAATTGATCAAATTGGTCATCTATTCTAGGTAAGGGATGTACCCCCTGCCCTTCTGATCTTCATATTTTTAAATTGTTTTATTTTCTTAAAACCATTTTACAACTTTGGAGTCATCTTTTGGAGTTATATGAAAACATTCATCTTTGGAGCAGCATACATTATGAAACAATTCAAAACTTGTTATGAAAACTAAGAAACCAGAAGGGGAAATATTACTTTTCTTTTTCTCTCTCATTATCTTATATCCATTTCCCATCTTATCTTTTTCAATTATCTATGTTAATCATACTACATATATATTCATTGAATTTCAAGACATTTCATTGAAATTAAATAAGTTTAAACATCAATCATCTTTGTGGGTAGCATTTCTCAACTTCATGTGTTGATTACACAATATTATGGTTGCCTTTATCTGGTGGGCCCCATCAAGTTCCTTGCCCTTTCTTCTAGGGCATCCAAAATAACATCATGATCAATTCATTAATACATTAGAAAATAACTAAAAAAGAATTGAATTTCAAGATATTTCATTGAAATTAAACAAGTTTAAACATCAATCATCTTTGTGAATAATGTTACTCAACTACATGTGGCGATTACACCATACTATGCTTGCCCTCATCTAGTAGGCCTCATCAAGTTCCTTGCCTTTTCTTCTAGGGCATCCAAAATAGCATCATGATCAATTCATTAGTACATTAGAAAATAGCTGAAAAAGATTGACCCAAAGTCTTTGAACTCTTTACTTCAATGGGTGCGTACATATGAAAAATGTGGAGGAGGTGAGTTCCATAAGCTTAGTAGATCATCCTAATTCTGAGTTAATTTAATATTATAAACGAGCATTTAATACCCACAACACTTCAAATACATTAAGCAATGCAAACTTTATGTCATTTTAAGTCGATTGATGTAGGGTGGCTAACCCTAAATGATTCTCGTACTTTTGGCTAAGTAAATCCCTTGGGAACATTACTAACGGTAGGGCTATGTGTCCATAAGTCCGTCAATCCCATGGACTACAAAAACACACGAGCCACGAGCAAATCTCTTACATTTGATCATGCAACGGTCTCCTACGTGAGATGTTATTGAGTGAACCACCAACAATTGTCCGTAGACTAACTACCCCTCAAAGTGTGTTGTTATCTTACTACTCATTGCTTCATGTTTTGTAATTCAACATGTTCATGCACATTATTTAATTCAAAGATCATCAATGGGCATGCTATATCAATTCATTTTAAGTAGGGATAATTTACCATCTATGTGTGCAGTTCATGCAAGTAAACATGTTTTAATAGTAAATTACAAATATTTTACATTTCATGTGCATTTCATTTCAAACACCAATGCCATTATGTAATTATAACACATACATTTTTTAGAACTATCATGGTTTCATGTGTATTTGATTTCATATAATAACCACACATCAATAATATCATAGATTATATTCCATTTCAAAATATAGGCATTTTATTACATAATGATCAAAGGTGTATTCTACATTTCCTCTAGCTCAATTCATGTATAATACGTATGTTATTAATACAGTTAAAATCTTGTGAATTGAAAATCGTATTAACGTTGTATGTCTCGTACATAATATCCAGCTTCCTTGTCTAATGCATGTCTTTTAACATTCGTGTGTAATGTGTGGTTTGAAATCCCAATTTTCCCCTATTTTTAGGGCAAAGTCAATCCATCAAGTTCAAAGTCAAAGGTCTCTAAAGTGGTCAATGTTACACAAGAAAGTGTGTTGAAAACTTGATGTTATCTACGGTTACAACCATAATGCCAAACACTACTATCGTATTTTATGTTTTTTGGCAAAAAATGCTTTTTATTCTGGTTATCATGGCAGTGAAGAGCATGACTATAGTAGTTAGACCACTCATCAATGCTCACTTTGACTCTGCTTAGCCATTTCTTAGCTTTAGATCATAGATTTATGCAATTCTTGAGGAGATTTTGTGCTACACTTGATGTGGGCTCTAGTTGGCATGGCCATTTGGCTTAATTTGGTCTTGATTGTTTTAGATTTGGCTTCAACGTTGACTATTATGTTGACGATCATATTCATAAATCTACTATGGGTCACCAAGTTTGACAGCTTGGGTCTTGGGCTATGAGAATCGAATGTAATACCCTATATCTTCTGTACTCAATTAAATGAAATTTATCATTCATTCAGTGAAATTTGGGTGCAAAATGAAACCGAGCTTATTTCGAGGCTAAATTTGGTAGGTTTCCAAAAATCTCATTTAGTGCCTCTTAGGGACCCGAAACAACTTGAAATAAAGTAAGGTGGCATGAACCAACTAAGAGGACAACATATCAAAAAATTAGAATAATTGGTCAAGGTTAAGGTTTTCATTTGCCAAACACCCTTCAGGGGTCTAAATTAGAAATAATTGTCATTTAGGGTACTTTAGGGGATCAAAATAACTTGAAATGAAATGGAATAATATGAACTAATAAAATGAATGACATATCCAAAAATTAGAACTAATAAAATGAATGACATATTCAAAGATTATGTTCCCACTAAGAATTGGAAACCTTATCTTGCACGCTTGCCAAAAATCGTGCTCACCATGGGAAATTGGTAAGATTCACTTGCTCAAACAATTCCAAAACATCACAATAAAGAGAAGGAAAGTTGCTAAGTAAGCATGCCTAACCTTCCCCCTAGTGTACTCATGAAACTCTATATAAACCTCCCCTAATGCTCTCATTCTTCCTTGTCCCAAAGCAAGAGCATACTAGTCCTCTTTTCTTTCTCTAGCCTTCTTCTTAGCAACCCCCGTAGTTCTTGAATAACCTTGAACTATTCTTGAGTCCTTTGGTGTTTAATTAAGTATTTTTGAGTTGTCTTTGAGTGCTAGACGTATTAAGGAGGGAAAACTCTACCAAATTTCAACCAAGCTCGCAATAGAGGTGGAAGTAACTTCTCAATCCTCTTTTTTACTTGTTTAGTTTAATATCATGTTCATGTATGCTTGATTTTAGTTTAGTATGTATATTTAGGTTTGAAAAATGTGATTTAAATTTCAGATTTGTATGTATGTCACGTTAGTTGATCATGAAATTATGCCATGCTTAGATTATGCATGCTCAGGCTTATTTTAAAGTATGATTCATACTATGTATTTGTTTTCATGCTTTGAATGTTTATGTGTTAAACATGCTGAAATTATTTTATTTACGACATATGAGTATGAGACTTAATGAAAGATGTTGAAATTAAGAACCACGTACTATCACAGTGAACGTGAGGGTCACTATGGGTGTTCTTTACATGTGATTAGTTTACATGAGTGTTGTCCCAAAATACTTGAAATATGGGTTAGGCCCTAAGTCTAATGAAACTTGGCATAATGAATGTTTTTTAACTCAAAGGAGGTATTTTGATAAAGAACATCAAGGGCCTTGAAACCCTTTCAGTCAAATTAACAATTGTAAACAAAATATTGTTTGAAACGCCTAATGATTTACAAGTGTTTGAATTTGAATGTGTTGTTAATCTAAATTAGTAATTTGGTTGTTTGAAAAAGATCTACTGGGCTATGTGCTCACCATTCTTGTTTTCTCTTTTTAGGAAATTAAACATATGATGATGCATGCTAAAGACTTAAACTGCTAGTTTTAGAAAGTTTCTATGTTTATTTTGATATAAAGACTTGTAGTTCGAATTTTGACTACTTACAATGTAAAACTTCCGCTGAAATAAATTTCATTTCAAGTTATGTACTTGTCCCTTATTTTATTAAATTAATAAAGATTTTAATTTAATTTTTTATCTCTTGTATAATTGCCTTACCGAGTTTCATCAGTAGATGTTAAGTACTCTTACTTAAGGCATGAGATAAACGAAATGCAAAGTCAAGTTGTGTACTTGTAAAGTGACACTAGCTCGGCCCTCCTAGTGGGTCAGCCCAATTGAAAGCCTTGGGGATTGGGATGTTATAGAGTTCCCACTTGTGCACGATTTGGACCACCTTCTAAAGTTGGAAACTTTCCCATTTCCTTCCTTTTTCTTGTGTGCACCAAATCCACAAGATTTGGCAGCTTCTAATTTGGGTGGTGCGTCATGTGTGAGCATAATTTTGGGAATTTTGTCTTGATATGTGCTTTAGAAACTTCTAAATACACTTACTGATTTTCTTTCCTTAATTCCTTTCTTTTTAGGTGTCATGTGAGCATGGAAGTTTCCATTTTTCCATGCTTTCCATGCTCTTGTTTCCTTGGCATGTCATAAGCATTGATTAGGGTGTATATGATCACGTCGTCTTAGCAACTTCTAATATGGTTCACCCATGATTTTGGGCTCTCCCTTATGTGTGTGCATGAACCAACATCAACACCTTCTAATTTTGGATTAACAAAGATTTGGGCATCTTTTCCATGTTGTTGCACATATGGATTTGTTTCTATTTCCATGTTGTTGCACATATGGATGATGAGTCCCATTTTGGGACTCATCATCTTGTATGCACATGTTCCATTTTCCTTCGCTTTGACACCTTTGTGGTGAACATGAGGCTTTGGGGAACCTCTTGTGTGTGTATAGTTTAGCAATGCGGTTTTTAGGAATTTTCTATCTTTGATTGTTCTTGTGGTGTGCACATGATTAGGGCAACCATTTGAATATCTTTTGTGAGCACAAGAATCATAAAAAGGAAACTTTCTAATCTCCCTTGTGTGCCCATGTTTCTCATTTGGTTTCATTTGGCTTCTAATTTGGACTCAAGCACACTTCCATTTCTCATTTCACTAAGACGTTTTTGCGCAGATGAGCAGTAAATTGATAAATGAAATGAACATTTGATGAATTGATTATTTAAGTTGTACATGTCATTTCATTTCATGTCCTATACATTTTTTCAGGGTATTACAATAAAGGAATTTAGAAAGATGTAGCTAAATACATCTCCAAGTGCCTGACCTGTCAATAGGTGAAGGCAGAGCATTAGAATATTATAACCACTCTAAGTCTTTTAATGGAAGTGGGATAACATTGTCATGGAATTTATTAGGGGATTACCCTAAAACCAAAAAAGAGAAGACACTATATAAGTAATTGTAGATCATCTCCCTAAAGTCCTTTATTTCCTGCCAATTAGATCCATAGACCAAGGTAGTAAGTTGGAAGAACTCTATGTGAAGGAGATAGTAAGATTTCATGGTGTGCCTAAGACAATAGTATCTGATAGAGACTCTCGATTCACATCACAGTTCTGGCAGAGTCTACGGAAGAAGTTGGGCACTAAACTCATCATGAGCACCACTTTCCATCTTCAAAGTGATGGTCAGTCTAAGAGAGTCATTCAGACACTAGAAAACATGCTGAGGTCTTGTGTCCTTTATTTTAAGGGCAAATAGAACAAGTACCTACACTTAGTAGAGTTTTCCTATAAAAACAGTTATTAGGAAAGTATAAAGATGGCTCCATATGAAGCTCTCTATACAAGGCCCTACAGATAACCAACCTATTGGGCGTAACTTATGGATCATGTGCTTACTAGGCCAGATCTAGTGGAGGACATGAATAGTCAAATAAAACATATACAAAAGGGATTGGCCACAGCACAAAGTAGACAAAATAATTATAATGACAAGAGGAGAAGACCCGTAGAGTTCCAAGTAAGCAATAAGGTGTTTCTAAGAATTAGCCCTTAGAAAGGAATCAGGCCGTTTGGATATGAAGGAAAATTATCACTCAGATTCATCGATCCATTTGAGGTACTTAGAAAATTGGAGAATGCGCCTACGAGTTAGACCTAGCAAACTGAATGTCCTCAATACACAATGTGTTCCAGGTGTCTACACTGAGGAAACATGAACCCAATCCCTC
The DNA here is from genome assembly GCA_030144865.1 of Tinospora cordifolia. NCBI lineage: Eukaryota > Viridiplantae > Streptophyta > Magnoliopsida > Ranunculales > Menispermaceae > Tinospora > Tinospora cordifolia. The sequence goes on from JAJIYU010000467.1 coordinate 45,596, forward strand.
TCACATAATTCATTAGGAGGAGGTCAACATCTAAGACAATGCCACTTATAAAAAAGTAGCAGCTAGGATCCACGATTGCAAGGTGCGAAGCCTGAGAGCAAAGGACATTCCCTTGGTCAAAGTTGTCTAAAAATACCATAGAGTAGAAGAGGCCACTTGAGAGCTGGAAGGTGAGATAATGACTAAGCACCCAGACCTCTTCATTAGAAGTACTTGATTGAACAAAGCCCGAGTAAATTAGAGCAAATTTTAAAACAAAATTTCTTTTAAGGGGGGTAGGTTATAATACCCCAATTTTTTTTTACGAAATTCAATTAAATAAATTAAAAAAGAAGAATTGATCCTTGGGAATTTCATGTTTTTTTTTTGGAATACAAGATTATGCATATAATAACCAAAATAAGAAATGAAATTAATTGAAGGGAATTTGTAAAAATTTTGGTGCAAAAAAATTAATACATAGATGTAGTTTATTATGGGAGACGGTGAGAATGAAAGAAAATAGAAACACATTGAAAAATAGAAACAAAAACAAAAAATAGAAAAAAAAATTATTCGCTGCATTACTCGATAGTGAGTTTACTACCATGGTGACACGGTCAATTTTTTTTTTTTAAAATACAATTTTATGAAAAAATTCATCTGAACCATTACCGCAGTAACACGACGAAAAATCCAAAAACAAATGTGCGATAACCACTTTGGAAAGCCCCCAAAACACCAAGAAACCCTAAGCTAATAACTCTTGTGTGCACGATTGAAGAAATAGGAAGTTTCCTATGTTGAGAACACCCCAAACTTGCCAATTCTCACCTACTTGAACTTAATATAAATATTGTCTAGGCTCCCATTCTCTTTACCCCTGCAAGAACTGAACAAGTTAGTTTTCGCTCTCTTTACATCCTTCTTGGCATCCCTCTTTTTTGTTAGTTATTCTAAATAGCAATTGAAGTAGTGGTAATGAAGTGCTACACAAATTTTTGTGCTAGCAGTTGGAGAGATCTGAAGGGAGATTCAATTGAAGGTTTGAGAAGGAGTTTGCAATTTAAAATGGAGATGATTTTTAACTTTTACTTTATTAGTTTGATTTAAATAAGGCTTGCATGTATTTGATGCTTTAAATATGCATTATTAATTATTATACACGTAACACCCCGAAGCCCCAAGTTCTTATTTGGACTTAACGACAAGGCAGGTCCAAGCTGGTATTACTTTACAATTGACTCACACTTGACTTTCTAATTCTTTTATCCCAAGTCTTATTAAATATTCAGAGTACTTAACTCACTTAGATTGAAATAATTAATTCAACAAGTCAAAACAATTAGAGATAAATAAAATCTTTAACATTCTTTATTATTTGAATAAAGGAAATAGTATATAACCAAATAAAACTATTACAATGGAATATCAAAATTTGGGTAATATTCCCTTACAATTAAATAGAAATATTCTAAATAAAGATATTCTAAGTCTAGATCATGCATCTTCAGCTAATCAAATTCCCTGAAAGATTTAAAGTTGGAAGGGTGAGCACAACACGTAGTGAATCATTCTAAAACAACTAAATCATTATTTCAAATCAATAAGACAACCAAATTCAAACATTTACACTCATTAGGTGTTTCAAACAATTTCCCTTGATATTCTAATCCAAATACCTCCCTTGAGTGAAAAGACACTCCTTTATGCCAAATTTCATTGGACTTAGGGTCACACCCATATTTTAAGTATTTTGGGACCTTATCCATGTTAACTAATCACATGTAAAGAACACCCACAGTAATCCCTAAGGATCAATGTGACAATATGTGGTTCTTATCACTAATCATCTTTCTTTAATCAACATTCATGAATCATAAATGAATTAAATAACATTCAGCATGGTATCAACATGAAAACATGAAAAACATTACATTCATGCATCATATATCAAAATAAATCTAAGCATGCGAAACCTAAGCATGCGAAACCTAAGCATGGCATGGTTTAATGATGATTGAACATGGCATATATTCTAAATTAAAATTAAAACATGCATGAAAAATTGAATCTAACACATGTATGAACATCTAATTAATTTAAAACAACAAAGTAGAAGTTAGAAATTACTTCCACCTCAATTGAATTGAAGTTCAGAAATTTGGTAACACTTTAACACCTCAACACATTCAAATTGTCAAGAACACTGAAGAATCGAAAGGAGGTGCCAAGAGAGAGGCTAGAGAAAATGAGATGGATCTTACCAACTCTTGCTTTAGGATGAAGAGAGTGAGAGCATAGGCGTCCTTTATATAAATTAGTTGGCATAGGGGACGTTTTGCGTGTGCTCACAAAGAAATCTTTCCATCTTTCTTGTGTGCACAGTTTAACATAAGAATCTTTCCAATTTTCCATGGTGCACATAGTTTTGGACAAGTGAGCAGTTCGGGTTTCCTTTTCCTATTGTGAACACAAAGTTTGAGCAAGTTTCCTTCTTATGTGTAGACACAATCTTGGCTTGGACCACTTGCTATCTTGGTTTGGGCGTCAATATAGGTGTGATTTTGTGAGCAAGGCAACTTTCCAATATGTTTTAGTAATTGAATCTTCTCTTGTGAGTCTTGGATTCCTTTTCTTGTGCACACCAGATCAACAAGATTTGGCAACCTTCTATTTTGGATTGACTCTCTTTTTGGCGTCATGTGTGAGCAAGATTTTGGTACTTTGCATGGTGTGGACATTTTTTGAGTGTGTGAGAAACTTTCAACGTGTGGTTTATTCTCTTTTGCGTACAAGAATCTTCCTAATAACTTTCCAATTCGTTCTCTTGTGTGTACATAGGAAAACTTTCCAATTCCCTATCAGCTTGAGGTGTTCATGAACTAGGATGGGACCACTTTCTAATTATATTCCTATGTGATATGCTTGTTGATTTCTTCTTCTATTTGGGATGTCATTAATATATGATTTCTATTTTTCTTTGTTGGTCAAGATAGCATGGTTTGTGAGTAAGGAATCTTTCTAATTTCCTCCTTCTCTTGTGCATCAAGTCTAGTGTGCACATGAGTTAAGAAAACTTCTATTTTTGGCTTTTCTTTGTGCATCAAGTTTTTAATGTGCTCACGACATTTAGAAACTTCTATTTTCATTTCTTGTGTTCATGGATCATGGGAACTTCTATTCTTGATTCTTTGGTGTGATCATGGGCAACCTTCTAATATTGGAAACTTCCATTCTTTGTTTTCTTAGTGTGCTCATGATCAACATAGGATGCCTTTCTAATTGAGCTAATGAAAAGCTTTCTATTTTCTCTTTTGTGTGCACAAGTGTGACATTTTGGGATGTTTTCCATATAAAAAGTTTCTACTTGACTCATGTGATGGGTAGGGTTCATTCTTGGGCACTTTAGGGTTGTTTTCCATGGTTTGGATGTCTTAAGGTTGTAAGCAACATGGTTTTAATTTATTCTAATTTCTCATTTCCCTTGTTTTCATTTCATTTCTTTAGTTCTCATTTTACTGAAATGTTTTGGGCAAATGAACTGTCAATTGACCACTAAAATGAACTTCTCATTTAATCCTCAATTAATTACATTTCATTTCCAAAAAAAAAAAAATTCTTAGGGTATTACAACCAAATCTCCTTAAAAAGGAATTTCGTCCTCGAAATTGTACACACTTACTCAGGTATCATTTTCTTAGGTATTTTTAGTAAAAAGGTGCGAATACCTAGCCATAATTTCATTTTCCAGCTCTCAGGAGGCTTCTTCTATTCAATGATTTTTTCAAACCTCTTAATCTCTTCGGAGGACTTATCCTCAAACACACTTTTTCATCTACTTAGAACTATAGTTGTATCCTTCTTTTGTCTGTATAGCTCTTTCGCCAACTTTGTGCTCTGACCAATCTCCTCTTTATCAGTTTGACTTGGCTGTTCATTTCTGTTACCAAGTCTAGCCTAGTAAGCACATCATCCCCAAGTTCAGCCCAATAGGTTGGTAATCTGCATGTAATAACCCAAAATTTTGTCAAATAATTAAAGATAAATAAGTTTAAGGAAATTAAATGAAATAAGTCAAGTAAAAATAATTTTGAAGATTTTAAGACATCTTTGGGTGCAAATTATGGGTTTAAAAATGAAAAATAATATAAAATATATAGATGTAAAATAAAATAGGCAAATAAAACCTTAATTTGATATTTAAATAAAAATGTCAAATTAAAAGAGTTGCTTGAGAAATAAATAATAGAAAAAAGGAAATAAAGTATATATATATATATACACATATATATAGGTTAATGTGTGTATGAATAATGTGTGTGTTAGCATAATAAATGTTAATACTACATATTATAAGAATATGTATATAGAAAAATTTATATAATTAAATAAAAATATAGTATACGCGTATTTATTTAAAATAAGTAAAACATTATATAAATATTAATTTATAATTACATAAATTATTATCTAAAAATGAAATATGAAATAAATAAAAAATATATGGAAATGGAAAATATAGATTATTTAATTAAAGTTATTAAAGAAATAGGAAAATATCTAATAAATGCAATATTAAATAATTAGAAAGGAAAAAATATTAGCAAGTCATTAAAATAGAAGGGAATATGCACAAAAACCAAGTTTTCATCAATTAGAAAGTGTCCAATTGGCAATTTTCAGATAATAACAACATTAAAAATTAAATTTAGTAATTAGAAACTACATCCAACGGCTAGAAACACAACATCCGCACGATCTAAGATCTCACGGTCACAATCAAAGCTCAAAACAACGCCCAGGAGCACTGAATCACTTAAATCCGATGGCCCAGAAATGATCTACCTCATCTAACGATTCAGATTCGATCCCTTGATCACAAATGACATTGCATTTGAGGATAATCATGTGGCCTAGACCAGTGCTCGTGTTCTGATGATCATCGGTGCTGTGCTCGAGGACAATCGGATGGCCCAGATTCGAGAAGTCTTTGATTGATCACGAAGCAATGCGTCACTCGAGGTTGATCAACGGTCCACGATTAAATTTGCTTGCTCCGATGGCCCAGATGTGTTTCGTTAATCGCGAACCAGATCCGCGTACTGTTCTCGAGGAAGATCGGACGGATCTAATTTGATTCATTTTCGGATAATCGCGAACAGTGCTGCGCATGAGGCTCATCCGACGGTGATGATCTTAGACGCCTCAATGATCGTGCTACATTCGAGGAAATCTAGCGGTCCAGATCAGATCATCTGCGTTGACACATTGGAAGAAGATCCAACGATTTACAACTAACCCGAAAATCTTAACCATGATCTGATTTGGCGATCGAGGACAATCCGAGCATCCAAATTCGAAGCTCCGATTAAACCACCGAAAATAAAAAAAAAATTGAGAAAATACCGAAAAATCTAAGAAAATCATTTAAAAATCCAAAAATTGGTTTTTAAATTCCCAAAAATTTTCCAAAAATTCACTTGCTAATCTCTTATGTTGGGGGGCACGAAACTTTGAAGAATTGGCAAGCTTTCCACAAGATGAAACCCCAAACTTGCCATTCTCTACCCTTTTAAACTCTATATAAACACCCCCCATGCTCACAATTCATCTCATCCAAAGAAACAAGAGTTGAATTGTCATCTTGTTCTCTAAGCCTTCTTCTTGGCAATCCCCTCAATTCTTGAGTAATCTTGAACTTTTCTTGAGTGTTCTTGAGTGTTTGGAAGCCTTGAAATAATGAAACTCTACCGGATTTCAGAGGCGTACAGAAGAAACATTCTTAAGGTGGAAGTAACTTCAAATTTCTACTTCTTTATTTTAATTTGAATAAGTCTTGCATGTGTGATGATGTTTTGAAGATGATTGATTGAATATATATTTTAATATGCATGCCTTATTTATTTGATGTGCCATGAATATACATGTCATGCATGTCTAGAAATTAAGAATATTGATGCATGTTATACATGAATTGTGTCATGAATAAATATTTAATGATTAATGTTTTGTATATGTTGCATCGATGGTTTAATCCGATATTGTGTATTTTGTCACTAAGAAAAGATTAAATAATGATTCAATCCATGTACCGGCGCAATGATGGACTGCATAGTGTTATCGTGTGTGTTCCACCCCCCGACTTGGCTTGTCGGTTTACTATTGGCGATTTTGAACTGGGTTTCCAAGAGTGATCCCACTTCATAGATATTGTGGTTTGAGTTTCGATTTATCATTCTCTCTCCCTATGATGTGGAACACAGAGATTAAACTCTTTCGGTCCGAAGGTCAACCATAAACAAAAAATTTGTTTGAATCGCCTAATGTACAAAAGTGTTTGATATGCTTAGTTTGTTTGAATTGAAA
>JAJIYU010000468.1:0-50534 GCA_030144865.1 Tinospora cordifolia
GAGAATAAACAACAGTTCATCCCATTTGACTTGGTTTCCAACCACTAAACCCACAACAGCAAGTTTATGAACGCATCTTAATCACTTTGATTCACTAACTATTGACAACTACTCTTAGATGAGCTCAAAACTTAAAGAAAACTCAAAGAAAATCAGAGAACTCACCTATGAATCGCCCCTGTCGCTCCTCTCCAAATCCCGGATCATTTCAGTGCAAAATGAGAAAATCTGTGCTTGAAACATATATATATCTCGCACACGAACCGCGGTCGTCGTCAGACGGACCTCGATCATCGGACATGTTTTTCTTCATGGACCTCGGTCTTCACTTTATGGACCGCGGTCGACACTTTACGGACCGCGATCACCAATGTGACCTAGTTTTCTCATTTTTGCACATTTCCACTGATGACCCCGGTCGGCCTGTAAGGACCGCGGTCCACAGTGTGTTTTGCTCTTTTTATGGGTTTTTTCACATCACGGACCACGGTCGGCAGAATGATGCCTTGTTTTTTTCACGCTCTTTTTCCCACGTTTCTAGCTATCCGAATGTTCTAATAAATTTTATCTTGATTAAATATCATACAATGATAATTAAAAATAAGTTTCCAATCATTTTTATATTTATTTTAAATTTTTAAAAATTCATGTTGACGTGGACACATTATAAGACCTAAGGTGATTACACATATACCCTAGAATTAAAAAGATTAGGGCTGAAAGGTGCAGCTCTTATACTCAAGTTAAATTGCATAGAAGCTATGAGGATATGATTTAGAATTCAAGTAATTAGAAATGTAAACCCTAGTCCACGACCTTGTAGGTCACTAATCGTGTACGAAAAACTCTAAAAATGGCACACTTTTAGTGTATCTTTTATGAACAACTTAATATAACCTTATGGGTAAAAAGGAATGCCTAAACTAAACTTAAAATATCATAGAAATATAAACTTAAAGTATCATAGGAATGCCTAAAGTGGGTCTCAAATGGTTAGTCATGTGAAATAACAAAACTAGGCCCATCAAAATAGGGCATAACCAATGTTTTAGTACAACAATTGCATGATGATCATGATTATATATCAGGGACCTTAAATTCAGATAAAAATAAGTCTCAAGAAGTTAGAGATGATAAATCTTTGAGACCAAAACAAAAGTTGTAAAGAACGTTGAGTTATTTAGGCATGATTGATTCGGTCAGAGCAGTGATTAAAGTGCTTTATCATACCCTTAAATGATAAAAAAGAAATAAGACTAAAGAAGATTTAAGTATACTTGAGTATGAGATAAAATACTAAATCTAATATTGGAACCTAATACGTTAACTTCTAAGGATCAAGTATTAAATTATGGATCTCGACGAACTTGGAATGCATATATAAGTGGAAATGAATTTTGTCTCTTTCCTGTATTATAAAGATTAAAATGTTTGATATGATTAAGTATTCTTTTGTTTGAATTTAGGGGTTAGGTTCATGCTAGTGTGATTCTCCATTCATGTATGTTTGTGTGCTTGAACATTTGAATTACTAATAGCATGTTAAGGCTTTGTTGTTGGGAATCCTTCCTTATTATGAAGGGGGAACTGACTAGTATACTACCCTGATAAACCCACTTGCAAGCTAAGCTCGCTAGATCACTGTTAAGCTTTATTCACAACACCATATATATACCATCAAAGTAATTATAAGATACGCAAAAGTAACTAAAACATGTAAATGCAACGAAAGTTAAAGTTAAACGAAAACAAGTTATGTACAGTCCTTTAAATGTACTAGTAGTAGTAGCAGAAATATCTAAGTCAAGCTATTTATAATGTTTTCTCAGCCCTATACATCATTTTAACTCTCAAAGTAGTGAACAATGTGAAGAAACCCACCAAAATAAAAGAGAATGTGGAGCTACGCGATGACCACACCCTTGCCCTTATCCAAGATAGAAGGAGCTGAAATGTTAGAGTAATGAGCCCAATTTTTCCACAGCGAGCTTAGTGAATAATGTAGTATAATTTATGATTTAAAACAAGAATTCCATAAAATGATGTTATGTCTGAATGAAAATTAATATTATTTGAGTGAATGCAACAATTGATAAATTTTTAATCCACAATGCAGTCTTGCACCTTTTATTTTGAAAACAGTTTTAATGGTAAAAACACGTGCCAAGGCTCTCCATAGCCTCCAAGGTAATAATAAAGCTACTCGAGCTGGCTGTTAGATAGTTAGGCATATTCTCATACACTATCCCAAGGATTGGGATAGTGGATAACTCATATATGGCGGCTTTAGATCCTTAATAATGGGGCCAATTAAAATACTGACACAACATGTACCTCAAGTAAGATGGCTTTAGATCCTTGGTGCCTCCATCACATCTAATACCCTGACTCGTGCCTCAAACCTTAAGATTCAATGTGCATTTTACATTTAAAAACCTATTTTTTGTCTAAAGGTCATGAATGCATTGCAATATGTAATAACATTTCCTTCATGTACAAAATAACAAGTTTTGAGTTATAAAATAGAAAAAAAAACTATTCACCAGCTAACTTGAGCCCCAACATTCTCCCGGTAGCCAATTGCATCACCTCAACATTAAGTTCGACGCAAATCACGTGTTCACTTAATTTTTATATAAAAACTCAACTCAATTTCTATTGTCTAGTCAATTGGTGAAATAAAAAGTTGACCTAGTCAAACTTATGCCACTCAGGTCAATATGGTTAACCCTCGACAACTCACCGCAATCTAGTTAAATTCGTCAATACAATCAACTCTAAGCCATGCAGGCAACTCAAACTAACTGGGTTAAGCTTGGTTAAACTTAGTCAATGCTAGACGCACATTGATTGGGATGGTCAACAAAGTCAAATTGGTCAAATTTTGGTCAAACTAGGCGTTTAATCAACTTTAGGCTACTTGGTCAACTCGATCAATCTCACTTAACCTTCGTCATCTCTAGTCAAACCTAACACTTTCTCACTTGGACAATCAACAGGGTCATAAAGTGGTTAAATAGTGCAATTAAGCCCCTAAATCTACTTTAACCTCTCTAATTCCATCAGTTAGTCATTTTCTAGATTTATATTGTATATACGCAACATTTTATTTTTAATTTTTGTATAATTAACCTGTTTGCCAATTTCTCACCAAATGTAATGTGACAACCCGCTTCCCCCAAATCCTTTGTAAACACGTGGACTGCACCACTCAGCAAAAATTGAGACCTTAGGTCTAGGAAAATGACCTTAAGTAGAAACTTGAGTGTTGTCAATGTGTGAGAACAAAACACTTGATTGGTCAGGGCACGAGATTGGGAGGATCTTGTATATCTAGTTTCTATGTGGTATGGGACGCATAGGAATTCGGGGGTATGGAGGAATCCTAGACTCGGAGAATGATGAGCTATGTTTGGTGAATGATAGATAACTTTACAAGAGCTTTGTTTCCCTATGCATAGCTGGTATGGGATGATCATGTATAGTGGGGCTTGGGAAACCTCAGTTGTTGAGACCTTTGCAAAATTGGTTGGGTGTATTAAAATCTTTGAGTGGAAGTTTGTGTGTAACACCCATCGGGAATCCTACCGGGACTCTTACCCACGTCGTAGGGCCCACGTCATGGCATGTCACTCACAAGGTACTGTCCCCTCCCCTTGGGGTTTTCCTCCTCCTCCGTGGAGATTCGAACCAAGGACTTGGGGCATAAGTACCTTGTTCATTCCTCATCGACTACCATTGAGCCAATTGTGAGTGACATGCCATGACGTGGGCCCTACAACGTGGGTAAGAGTCCCAGTAGGTGCTACAATAAAAAGGCGCCTTTTTATTGTAACACCCACCGGGACTCTTACCCCCATCGAAGGGCCCACGTCATGGCATGTCACTCACAAGGTACTATCCCCTCCCCTTGGGGTTTTCCTCCGCCTCCGTGGAGATTCGAACCAAGGACCTGGGGCATAAGTACCTTGTTCATTCCTCATCCACTACCATTGAGCCTACGACGTGGGTAAGAGTCCCGGTAGGATTCCCGGTGGGTGTTACATTGTGTCAATGGGCAAGGGTGGTATGGGACACTTGAACTTGGAGGCACAGATGAAAACTTGGAATTTCGCTATACTAGCTCGTCTGATTATATGATTTCTTGAGTGATTGAATGCATGCCATACTTATTTTAAATTCATTGCATGTTTTGATTACAATACCAAATCCTATACCCAACAACATTAGAGGGCTTCGAAAACCCTCTAATAGAACTTAGAAGAATAAACTGATAGGTCACTGAATAGTATCGAGAACCTAGAAACATGAATGTAATGTCATGATAACACAAATGAAATGAAAAGTTGAGAAGATGAACGCAAAGGATGATGTAGGAAATATGACCATTTTAGCAAGTCTGGAAGAGCATTTGTTATCCCGAGGATAAGGAAAGATGGGTTGTGTACCCCAAATTTTTGTTCTCTTTGAGACCTCTTGTGATACCTTATCGGATACAAAAATGGCATTTGATTTATAGATAATAGAAGTAAACCAAGAAAACATGACGAAGGCATAAAACACCAATGCATCTAATTAGAGAAACCAAAGGGCAATTGTGGCACTAGCAACTCCCATGGAAATTCTATCGCTAGAGGTAATGGTAGAAATCACTCGACAGGTGGTCGAGCCACTGAAGAGGACTCTACCCCCAATGTAGCCACAACCCAAGGTTCAAGATCATCAGGTGTCATCGCCAAACAAACTAAAAGTGGAAATCAAGAGGTTGGTCATTCCTCTGAGGCTAACTACATCCAAAGGGAAGATATTTAGGGCCAAATCAATCAAGAAAAATATTAACTTCAAGTGATCCCTAAAAAATTGAAACAAGGGACCTCAAGAGATGAAGAATGAGAACAAGAAACATAATTCCCAAACACAATGTAATAGTATAAGAAAGGAACAAGGTAAAAAGACAAAAAGGCTAAGGCTATGCTACCTGTGCAGGCAAAGGGGACACATAGTAAGGAAATGCCCTGCAACACCCGTTCAAGCCCCTCAATAGCAACAACGATGAAATTAAAATCAGGGCCAGGAACAAAACCAGGCTAGAATGTTTGTTGTTGCTGACATTCATGAAGATCCAATCCCTCAGTAGCGACATTAGCACTATGTTAGATAAATGATTAGGTTGAAATTTAGTTTTGAAGGGTAGGTTGGATGTAATAACCAAATTTGATAGAATTATCAAATGATTGAATTTAAGAATTTGAATAAAATACAATTTTTAGTGCAAAAGATGTGTTTCCAAGTGATTTACCAAAGCTACCGCCGGATAGAGAAATAGAATCCAAGATCAAAGTCCACACTGTGACTAAACCCTTAGCAGTTCCTCTACCAAAAAGCACTAGTAGAACCGACTAAGTTAGAGACTTAGCCAAATGAACTCCGAGAAAGTGGATTCAATAAACTCAGTGAATCACTATAGAAACCCCGGTGCTGTTTACGAAAAAGAATGATGGTTGTGTGTCGACTATCGATAGTTAAACCCAACCATAGTTGACATATTGAGAGGAGCTACAAATTTGTCTAAGATTGATCCTAGGGAAACCTAGCGTTAAAAATACCCAGAACAACCTATAAAGCTCAACTATTATTAAATATATTGGGCTAAAACAAGATGTTACTATGATACCAAAGGTGGTTTAACCAATGGTATTCATAGATCTAAGGAACATGGTAACTAGACAATACAATGACCAATTTGTAGTAGTTTTGTGAATGACATCCTAACTTACCCTAAGTCTAGAACTAAACACCTAGAACACTTGGGAGAAGTCAAATCTTGGCTAAGTGCTATAAGTGCGAACTATAATAAAATTCCCTAATCATGTAGTTTACTAGGAGTATGTGACAAAATGATACCCGAGTGAACAAGTATAGTAGAAAACATCCCAATTAATCCTAAAAAAATAGATGTAAACCAAGATGGTTTCTTAGGCTAAATTAGACACTGCATGAGATTCATCAAGAATTTTTTTGAATGTTAGCCAAATCTGTAATCAGATTAACCAAAAAAAACGAGTCCAAATCCATCAGAAAAATAAGTAGAAATTTTGAGGACAAAATTCTTTTAATGGGGGTAGGTCATAACACCTAGAATTTTTGAGAAAATTTTAAAAGAAATAAGATGAAATTACTCCAATAAAATAATTTTCATGAAAACTATAAAATATAGTGTAATTCAAATACAGAATGATACCCCAAAAATTTGTTTAGAAATCCAATAAATGAGAGTTTGAAATGCACATATGAAATAATAACTGTGACATTTCATTTCTAAATAATCATTGAAATCATAAGAATTAGCAAGTTCATTCGACATATCAAATTGTATACACCAAAAATTAGCAAATTCCTCATCATTCTAGAAAAATAGAAATATGGCTTGGTGCTTGGACAATGGAAATAGAATAAGGGTTGGTGCTCGGACAATGGTAATATGGCTTGGGCTAGATGAAAAATAGAAAGAAGAGTAAAAAAAAGGTTTTGCGTTTGCAAGACCGTGATCTTGCGACAACGAAGACACAAGACTGTGGTCCTACCATTAGGGGTTCCTTTTGGGATTGTGGTCCTCCAATCCTACATTGTGTGGTCGTGCGTCTTGGGTTGTAAAGGAGAGGTCTTGCTTTGTTGAGTTTTGATTGCAATCTTCGCATTAGGCTTTCCAAATCCTTGTCACGAAAAGAGAAATTAGAAAGTGTGCGTACCAAAACCCTAATTTCCTCACTCATATGCAGCGACCAACAGGGAAATAAGAAGTTTTTTGTTGCCCAACCTCACAAACTTGCCAATTTTCAACCCCTGAAACTCTATATATAAGGGTTCATAGTATTCACATTCTCTTTCTCCCAACAAGAACTAATATGTCCTTTTTGCTCTCTCTCTCCCTCTTCCTCTCTCTTGACATTCTTTCTCTCTTCTTAGGTTGTTGTAAACAACAGTTGGGGGTTGAAGTAACGGAGTGTTGTAGAAATCTTATAGCAGTTCGGGTTGAAGTAGTGTAGTGCTGCCAAAATTTCGGACTACCAGTTGGAGAAATCTGAGAGAGATTCAAATAAGGTTTCAGAAGAGTAAAACTAATAAGGTGGAGATGACTTCTATCTTTTGGTTTATTATTTCAATTTTAATAAAGCTTGCATGTGTGCTTGTATTTTGAAGATGATCATGAAGTGGAGATGACTTCAACCTTTTAGTTTATTATTTCAATTTTAATAAAGCTTGCATATATGTTGTATTTTGAGGATGATCATGATGTGGAGATGACTTTTATCTTTTAGTTTATTATTTCAATTTTAATAAAGCTTGCAATTGTGTGCTTGAGTTTTGAACATGAATGTTATATGCATATGATTTATTTGATATGCCATGAATATGGGTGATTATACATGATTAGAATAAAGATGCATGATCTTTATATTAACATGAATTCTATAACCACGCTATGGAATATTATTGAATGATTACCACTATGGTTGGATATCACATATTGATTTAATCCGAATATTGTGTGATTTGTCACACAAAAAAAGAGATTAATAAAGATCTTAACAACGTACAGGCACAATAAAGGGAATCACCATGGGTATTTCCCAACTTGAAGAGGATACCAAGGGTGTTGTTGAAAGAGGTTGGTAGTCAAGTGAAGACTTCACCCCTAAGATAGGTTTATGAATAGTGAAATTGACCTACGAGGCTTACTATTCTAGACCTAATGGAAAATACTAAGGAAGAAGTCCTTTTGGTCTTAATGTCAACTGTAAACAAAAAAATTGTTTGAATCGCCTCATATATGAAAGTGTTTTGACATGATTGTTTTGTTTGGTTGAAATAATGATTTAAATATTTAGAATGATCCACTAAGCTTTTTGTTTACCCTCCTATTCTAATATTTTAGGAAATTAAAAGAACGAGGCTACGAGATGATTTTAAACTCAAAGATTCTTTTTTAAACTTAATGAAATGTTTAAGATGGGTATGTTGGCCCTAACTCTTTTCTTGTAGACTTTTTTAAAATTTTAAAGTTATTTCCATTGTAACAAATATGAAAATTTGTAACTCTTGAATATTTTATATCAATGAATGATATGCAGTTAATTTGAATTTCACATTTGAAGGAATGATGTTGAAGTTGATTTATATATCAATTGTGTTTCATGAAATATATTTTATGAGTTGGTACTCAAGGAGTCTTATAGAATTTGGGACACAGAAAGAAAGAAAAAATTAATGTGACACGCGTCGTCTCTCCTTTGGTGGCCTGAGGGAGCTCCTTGAGAAATGCATGCACAACGACAGTGCGCTAGAGTGCCAGTAGAATGGCATAGGGGGACTCGGGAAGGGGAGGCGGGGTGTTACATACTCAGACACAATCATGTCTCTCTGAGTCAACTTGATAAACTCAAACTGCATCTGCATTTGTGTGGCCTCTGGAAAGAATTTCTCATAGAATACTTCTTTGAATTCTTCCCAGTTCATAATTTGAAAATCAGTGTTCAGATCTGCTTCCAGCATCAGCCAGCAACTCCTGGCTGGCCCCAAATTGATGTGTGGCTAGTGCAACTTTGCGGAGTCTTGTAGCTCCTAGCACATCCAGGTGCTCATCTAACTCTTGGTACCAATGATCTGTAGCCATGCTGTCCGATGTACCATCAAATTGGGAAGCGCAGAGTTTTTGTGACTCTATCAACATCACCCTCTGCTCCTTGTCCTCAATTTCTTCCCACGACCTTTGATAAACTGGAACCTCTAGCGTAACACCGGCTGCTGCATTAGAATCTGCTCCTGAAGTGGGGCCTGTACCTACGGCTGTAGTGCCCCCTGTACTTGCATCTTTGGTAATGACAATACTCTATTGATTTGATCAGTGACTCGTCTAGTAATCTCATCCCAGAACTCTAGAGTCAACATAGCCCCAACCTGAGCCTCAGTTTGATTAACCTATGCTCCCTTCCCTAGTGGTTCAATCTCATCAGATGCGACAACTCTCATAGCATGTCTCTTGGATCTTGCCATTTATCTACAACCAAAGATCCATTCAATCATCATAAGGTTTATTATAAACAAACTTATACATTAAATCGAGCTCGTATAAATTTCATCATGCTAACATGACTCTAAATTCATGTTTCTAAGTTCTCGTCAATTTAGTGGCTTATTGGTTTATACTTCTAAGTCCATAGTAAAGTCATTCATTTCTAGGCATAGGATTTGGGCTCAAAATTTTAAAACATTCATGACATACACATTTCAAGTACATAAAAAAGGCATGCAAGTAAATCATTCACACATATCATTACAAAGAACATGCTAGCATAGAGGAATTTCGAGCTTCCTCCTATGCCTTCGAGTTCGAGCATCCCATACCACTCTTACTCGTCAACATAGGCTTCCTCCTAGAGATTCCGCTACACCCAAATAATTTTGCAAGGTTCTCGATGTCCAAGGCTTCCCAATCCTCACTACACTTGACCGTCCCATACCAGCCAAGCATAGGAAAACAAGTTCATCTAAAGCCATCGATCACTCACCAAACATGGCTTGTCAATCTCCGAGTCTAGAATTCTTTCATATCCTCGAATTCCTTGGCACTCCATTCTACATAGAAACCAAAGATACATGACCCTCCCGATCTCATGTCCTAACCAATCAAGTGTTTTGTTTTACAGGTTATCAATCTCTAGCTTATGCCCTAAAAGTTTTTATTTATGATCTACTTTGCTACCTTGACAACACCCTAGTTATACCTAAGGTCTTTCCCTAGAACCTAGTATGCAAGGTCTCTCCAGCCCAACTCCTCCACAAGATTGGCAGTTCATAGTCTATACCTAAGACTCTAGCCCCGTGACTTACTGAATGAGCCACTGACTGATGAACTAATTGCGCTCTATGTGAAAACTTCCCTTCACTGGTACCACCTTTGGCATAAGACTTGACTTTTCCTAGTGAGTTATTGACTGAACTCTTTCCTAGCGAGCTACTAATTGAGCTCTGATACCACCTTTGTAACACCCCAACCCCCGAATCCTATCACCAACGCCGTTGATTGGGTGTCTTCACCTTGTCAAACGTGCGGTCACTCCCGCTTTCAATATTCTAAACTGAGACATTACTTACATTCTTTCTTTCTCATAACCATCCAATAAAACATTAGAGTGCAGAAACATAACCATTAATACTATGCATGATTAAACATGGGGATGGCATGCCAACTAGAAGTAATATGATTAAACTCACGTAAAAATGAAATACTTTGACCCTATGGCTTGAGTTCAAATGAGTTAATAACCAATACTTGGCCCCATGGCCCAAGTCAATAAATAGAACAACCTAACACGAATTAAATGTGGGTTCCATGCCCTACAATTATAACCAAATAATTAACTTCTACTCCCATACAACCCCAATAGTGGATTATATCAAACTACTCTAATAGTCTTCAGTTATTTGCCTGTGAGCAAGTATCTTCAGTGATTGCCTAAAAAATAGATTAGTGGGGTGAGCTTAAGAGCCCAGTGGATCATATACAACACATCTCAAACATTATCAAAGTCAGAAACATAACACATGTAAACACTTATAAATCATTAGGCATTTCAAATACTTTAATTATTTAATGTCAACACGGAAAAGAATCTCCTCGGCATTCTCCTGTGTTCGAACTCTTGGAAGTAACATCCCACAGGCTAGTTCCTCATCATGACATAACCTTAGGAGTGAGGTCTTACTCAATCTTCATCCCCAACTCAACTACAACCACAATAGCATGGATACTCGCCTAGGGTGGGGAAATACCCATAGTAATACCAGACTATTGCCATAGTATCTGTACCACTGCCCCAATACATGGTTAAAATCTTAATTGTCTTTATTCAGTGACCACTAACATGCACAATTTATCTCACCATTATACTACATATACACTAAACATGTTGATAAATTGTCATGCATCAGGTCACATCAATCATGCTATTCATTAAATAACATAGATGGCAAGCTCTTGAATCAATATTGAAAACATGTAAGTTACATCTCATGCTATAAATGTATTACAACCGACAATCAAACAAGTAAGCATTAACACGTTCCTAACATACTTCTAAACAATATAAAGATAGTAACCAATCATTCATGTATCACATTTGAGACTAACATAGTATCAGAGAGAGAGGATAGTCATCTCTACGTAATTATGTGTTTAGCTTGTTCAAATCCTTGCTTAAGTACTCAACACTCCTTGAGTCCTTAACCTTTAAGACTTGTAGACCATTTCTTAGTATTTAATATATTTCTACCTTCCGACTCCTAATCTAATGATTTTCAAGTTAAATGGATGTGTTGTATGCAAAAGAGTGTGAAATTATTATACTATAGTGTCTGTTAACCTATTAGTATCGCGGTATAGAAACGACATTGTGGTGATAAGGTTTCTTGCACGAATAATCCAAAAAACAAATTGCTCATCGTGTTATTGCAATACTCCCAATGTTAGCATGGTAACGCGAGGTTATTCTTGCATCTCCAATGTGCTACTACATTTAGTATCGCAGTATTCACGAGGTATTCAAAGAATTGCACGTTGTCTGTGCTTCCCTTGTTTCTCCTGTGTGTGAGACCTTTATGCATCGTGCTACATAATATGTAGGGTAGACCAATATTATACCTTCCAGCTGATCGATCCTTTTGTTCACCTCACACATAATGATTCCAACAACTTTAGTTTTCTGTCATATTGTAGAGAGCCAAACAATGTTTAGAATCCATTACAGTCCATCCTACTTGCAACAGAATGTAAGTTAGAATTGGTATAAGTGTCTTGGTGTAGTTTCTTACATTGCAATGCATTTGGGCACGGGTCTAGTGCTCTAGAACGTGACCATAGCATTCTTCTCCTTTCCTTGGCTTGTGAGACAACCAAGAGACATTGAGATTGATCAACACTGATTAAGAGCATATGTAGGAAGATGAAAAATTTCTCTAGGTTTTCTAGTTTCAGTTACTAGAAGAAGGTGCGTGGTTGTGGGGAGGAACAACACGATTTGGGTTTCTGTAATGAGTTTGTGCGATTAGGGTTTTTTTGTTCACATATATATCGATAACTTTGCGTCTCAGAACTTCCATTTTCGATCTTCAATTTTAGTATTGCGGTATTGTGTCCCAGTACAACGGTATTGGGACTTGTTTTAATCGCAGCATCGTGTCTCGGGACCTTGGTACCACATCCTCACCTCAAATTATGTATTTTTAATTGCAATATCACAGTATCCTATCTCAGTACCGCGGTACCACGTTGGGGTCCCAAAATTTTAAAATCCAATTATAGTACCGCAATACCCTAAGCCAATACTATGGTCCCCATGTGAGACCCCATTTTCACAATTCACGACACACTACCGCAGTATCGATTTTTGGGTATCGCGGTAGTCGTGTGGTCATTATTATTATTATTTTGTTGAAGGATGTTTTCTAAACTATGAGGTATTACAACACATGTTAGGCTTTGAATAGAATATTAATGTTCAGTAATGGCTACAATTATATGATTGATGAATGTTGATGCATGAGGTTAGTGATGTGTGTGATATCATAATCAATGTTATGTGAATGACTTGTTGACATGCTTATGACAGGGATAGAATAATTGCTATTCAGTCTGTAATGCTCACATGTATATATCTGATTTAATATGTTTTTAATGTGATTTGACATTAAAAAAAGATTAATAAAGATTGTAACCATGTACCAGTGTGGTGATGGATATCATTGTGAGTAATCTAACACTTTAATAACCCAAGTCCTTAGAAACACAGACAAAAGAAAACAAACCAATACATACATACATACATACATACATACATACATATATATATATATATATATATATATATACATATATATATATATATATATATATATATATATATATATATATATATATATATATATATATATATCTGCGTTCGGTCCTGGGTGGGACGTGTGACCACGGTCCTTAGATCGCAATTCTGCGATATGAAATTCGAAAATGAATGGCTTCATTGCATTAAACTAAGACGGTTGCGTAGAAACTCTACAAATCAACTTTCTCGACTATATATATAGTCGAGAACATTGAGCAGAACCCTAATAACCATCCCTTGTCGCAGCTATTTATTGTCGTGCTTACAAAAAACCCTAAACTCCCCAAGAAAACCCTAGCCGCCTCTAATATTCTCTTCCCCATCGACACCCTAGATTAGTGCTAAACAATTTGCCTTACTATTGCATAACACTAATGAGAGAGAAAATGACATTGGGTGTGCTGTGACATCGTGCATGAGAACTAAAAGTCTGTGCTAAAGCATAATGCAAGGTAAGAAACTGCGATTAGATGATTATACCAGTCCTTTATGGTGTATTACCATGTAGAGAATCAATTGAAACAATTTCTAACAAGTCATTCAACCGTTAGGGCGTGACAAAATCATAGGACATTCGTAAATGTCATTTGGAAACATATAGAAGAAGAACAATCGACTACAAGGTATAGTGTTCTACGTGGCATATTTCATGTTTTACGATCTGTAGCGACCGATAACATGTAGTTTAAACCCTTATTGTATAACAGAACATCTGCACTGCCCCCAACACATCTCGAATATAAACAACTGAAGAATCATTAATGGAGAAGAATAAAACAATTTTAACCATTGAAATGATTAACTTTAGATTGTAAACTTGGTATATTGAAGTTTCAGTTATGAAGGAAATGGGAAACACGCTCAGAATGCAATTCCTAGAATACCTTGTGGCTACTACAGTGCTAAACATAGCACACTGTGAGAATAACCTCGCATTACCGAGTGACACTTGGAGTACTATGGTAAGACATTAAACAATTCATTTATCAAACTTTTTGGGCACAAAATTTTAACCACGATACTAAAAATTAGAGTGTGATATGGTGTATCTCATGCTTCATACACCCACTAGCTGGACACCAAAGGAAAGAGAAGAAAAACATGCCTTTTTGCCTAAGTGTGATGAGCAAGCAAAGGAATCAAAGGGGAAAGATATGAGAGAATATTCACTCTCTCTATGGGACGTCCAAGACCATTTTAGAAGGGTTCTAGAAGAATTTCAGTCTCTAAAATTGAATTAGAAACAGAGATTAGCAAGATCACTAGTGGGCCCACAAAAGAGATATGCACACATGCCAAAATTTGCACACTTACCATGTCCTACCTTTAGTGGTTGGAATGTTGCCCAAATGAGAGTGGCTGCCCTAGCCGCCCAAAGAGCTACCAATGGACGTCCCTTAGTGTGTTTGAAAACTATAAATATCCTCCTTCATTGTTCACAAATCGTTCATTCCAAGAGCAAGTGAAAACGCCACTAGTGTGCTCTCTTCTTCTTTTTTCTCTTCTTCTTCTTGAGGTCTCATTTTGTGCTTAAGGAAGGGCTTCTAGTTTCAGAGTTTTAGTGATCATTAGGGAGTGGTTTTGTGGAGGTTTGAAGTGACAAAAACATGGGAAAAACGTTGCTAGATTTTTGAGAAACATCTAAAGCTAACGTGGAAGTTTCCATCTTAAACCTTTTTCATATTTAAGCTATTAGCATGTCCATTTTGATTGATTTGCTTTTCTAAATTTTTTAATGTTTGGTTTCATTTTTTTTTATTCCCATTCATGTAATGTTTTAGATCCATAAATGTTTAAGATCATGCCTATTTTTATGATCATTCATGGTAGTATCATGTTTAGGGTTGAGTTCCAAGTTTTGGTGCATGATTTTGAATGATGAATGAGTTGTTTCATGTGTTCTTAAATTCTAAAATTTAATTTTCAGTTTATTGTGTGATATGAAATATTATTATTATTTCTTGAACATGAGATCTAAGGTAAGAAAAATAGTGATACACACCATGTACCATCATAGTTGTTTGAGTAAAGTTATGGGTGTTTTCTTCTTATGATTAGTTCATGAGATTTATAATACCTTAGTGATTGGTTGGTAGGTTAGAATCCCTAAGTCCAAAGTCCAATGAAATAGACTAAGAAATGTCATATTTCACTCTAAGGAGTCACTTAGTTGAGACCATCAAGGGTTGAAAAACTCTTTTAGTCTAAATTACAACTTACACAATCTAAATGCTTGAAACGCCCTAATGATTGAAAGTGGTTGGAATATATATGTGTTAATGTCTTGAATATGAGGATAGTTGTTTAAGATCCACTAAGCTTTGTGCTCACTCTTCTTTTAACATTTTTAAGGAATTTGAATCTATGAAGAAGAATGTCGGATGCCTCCCTTTTAGAGTTCTTTTATCTTGAAATTTTCTATGTAGAGCATGTTTGCCTGCTTGCATCTTTAATTTTGTCGTAGACATTTTTATTTTTATGTACTCTCCTTTATGATTAAATAAAGAGTATGAATTTTCTTTTATCTCTTATAATGGAGCCTTGTACTTTTTTTATTAAGGCAAGAGATATTGGGATTAGAAAGTCAAGTGTGTGTTACTTGTAAAGTAATACCGGCCTAGCTTGCCAACTGGTTAAGTCCATTGTCTAAATGGGTAAGTCCAATTAAGAACACGAGGGTTGGGGTGTTACAGTATGGTAGCCCTATTGTCACAACCCACTTTGTAAAAGTGACGTTATGACCGACGCGTAATATCGTATATGCTATATTTATATATATAATACTATGTCAGCCTCTCTCACTCTGTGTTACGCAATATCAATAAAAATTTTGATAGAGTCTCCCCTAAAATTTTGACTTATCCCACAGGAAACATAATCACCTGATAAACAGTGCATCATTCCAAAAGTCCATAATAAATACTATTCAACATCCTTATAGTGTAAACACATTCACATCCCTCTAAGTGATATTACATATATAGAGATAATTATAATTACACAAAAGTATAACTGACAAAATAATTAATGTAACACCCCAACCCCCTAGAAATAGGTTTTAGCTCAACCACAAGGCGGGTTGGGTCTTATTTATATTTACAAGTACACAACTTGCATCTCAATTCCTTTATTTAAAAACTTCTTGAAAACGTTCATGGATACATCACAATGTATTAAATTTTAATTCAATAAGGCTATATAATTAGATAAAGGAATACTTCAAACTCTTTATTTATTCAAATAAAATAAAGAAATTTACATTCATTAATCAAAACTTGAGTACATAACTTTCAAAACTTAAAAAAATTTCAGCGGAAGTCTTAAATTCAACATTTGGGCAACATACCCTTAAAATAGAATTTTCAAAACTTAGAAATAATCTAATATCCATGGCTTTCATGATTCAAATCAATTTCCTAAAAAATAAAGGAAGGGGTGAACACATAGCCTAGTGGATCATTCATTAAACAATTACGTTACTATTTCAAATCAATAGCACATCCAAATTTAAACACTTTCATGCATTAAGTGATTCAAGCAACTTTTTGGTTGTAGTTGACGTTAAGACTGAAAGGGGTTCTATTCCCTTGATGTTCTTAATTTAGATATCCCTCTTTAAGGTGGAAAGACATTTCTTTGTCACTTTCCATTGGATGCCACATACCAAGTATCCCTTAGTTGCGCCTTGCAACCACACACTCCAAGCATGTGTTAAGAATACCTATAGCACCCATACGGATCACTATGACAATACATGGTTCTTATCTTCAATTTCTTATATTTAAGAATCACATAATCATAAAAGAAATTCAAAAAGTAAATATCAGAATTTTAAACAACTAAGAAAGAATGAAAACATTATATCGCATGCTTGAAACATTGAATTAAATCCTAAACATGAATTCTAAGCATGGCATGCTCTCATGAGTAATTAAAACATAAAAACATGCTAAACTAAAATTAAAATATAATTAAACATGCTGAAAATTAGAATTTAAACAAGCATGAACATGCTAAAAATTTAAAATAGCAAAGTAGAAGTTTAAGAAATTCCCTCCACCTTAATTTGAGTTTTTGTTGAATCCGACAGAGGTTCGCCTTATCAACCACTTTTCAAACTTTAAACCACCAACAAGACTACTTCAACAACTCTCTAAAATACTAAAATAAGAACTTCTCACACAAGAGAGAAGAGGGTGATAAGAGGTGCCAAGAAGAGGGCAAGAACAAACAAAGAGGGAAGTGTCAACTCTTTGCTTTGGGATGAGATGAAAGTAAGCAAGGGAGGTTTATATAGATGTTCATGAGAGCATATGGGACGTCCTAGGGCAGCCTTGGGCAGCTTGGAAAGGTCACAAAAATTTGGGCAAGTTTCTATACATAAAGGGGATGATTTGCATAAAGAGGGCAAGTGTGCTCATGGTTGGCAAGTGGGACCACTATGACTTTTTAATTCAAAAAATATGAGTATAATATTGTTTCCTAACTATGTGTGAACACAAAAGAGTTTTAAATCATATTCTAATTAAAATGGGACGTCCCCTATGTGCTCATGGAAACTTTCCTTTTTGGTTTCCTTGCTTGCTTATCACGCAAACACACAAGGAATACTTTCCCATTTTCTTATTTCTTTGACATCAAGTATGGGTATACAATATCAAATTTGAGGGGACACCATATAATAGTCAAAGATGCTCATCTTGGTTCCAAGAAACTATCTAAAGAGGGTAACTCACATGTGTGCACACACACATGTACATGGTTGGGTCGATTTTGGCTTAAGTGGGTGTGGGTGTACACAATCAAGTGGGGGTGGCCATGATTTCATGGGTTCACAAAAATCAAATAAAAATTAATATCTCCTTATTTACATGGAATTATGATTTATATCCTATAGTTTTGGAATCATATGAACCTAATGCACCTTAAAACCTAATGCACATTTTAAGGTATGGTTTCGCCCTAGGTGATTTTCCTTTGAAAACTTTCCTTATTTAAGACCCACTAAGGTCACTAGGCAAATGAAAATTTAAATCTTGGCCAATTGTTCTGATTTTTAGATATTTCATTGATTTTGTTAGTTCATGTCATTCCATTTTGTTTTGGGTCATTTCGATTTCCTGAAGTACCTTAAATGACAATTCTTTCTAATTAGGACCCCCTGAAGGTCGTTTAGCAAATGAAAACCTTAACTTTGACCAATTGTTCTAATTTTTGGATATGTTGTCCCCTTAGTTGGTTCATGTCATCTTACTTCATTTCAAGTTATTTTGGGTCCCTAAGGGGTACTAAATGAGAGTTTTGGAACCTGCCAAATTTAGCTTTGAAATGAGCTCGATTTCATGTTGCACCCAAATTTCATTGAATAAATGATAAATTTCATTTAATTGAGTACAAAGAATTTAGGGTATCACAACCTACCCTCCTTAGAAAAATTTCGTCCTCAAAATTTGGACATAACTAAGGATTTCTAGTGAACAGGTATTGATACTATGTCTTCATTTCACTTTGAGTTCTCAGGTGGCTTCTTCCACCCCGTGATGTTTCTATAGTACCTTCACTAACGGGATATCCTTACTTCGCAAACTATGTACTTTATGGTCGAGGATTCTGATCGCTGTTTCCTCGTAAGTAGCATCATCTTGAATATTCACTTCTTCCCAGTGGATGACGTGAGAAGGGTCAGGTTCATACTTTCTCAACATGGATGCATGGAATACGTTATGAGTTGAAGTCATTCAGCTTGGTAGGTCCAATTCATAAGGACATTCCTCGATTCTTCTAAGTATTTCAAAGGGTCCGACAAACCTTAGAGATAACTTTCCCTTGAATCTAAACCTCTTGATGCCCTTTTGAGGACTAATCTCAAAAATACTTTGTCCCCAACTTGGAACTCTAGTGGTCTTCTCCTCTTGTTAGCATAGCTCTTCTGATGACTTTGTGCTATAGTCAGCCTCTTTTGTATTAACTTGACTTGGTTGTTCATTTCTTCCACCAAATCTGGTCCGGTTAATACATGATCCTCAAGTTCTGCCCAACAAGTAGGTGATTTACAGAACCTTCCATATAGAGCCTCGAATGGAGCCATCTTAATACTTGCCTGATAACTATTGTTATAGGCAAACTCTGCCAAGTATAAGTACTTGCTCCAATTTTCCTTGAAGTCTAAAACACAAGACCTCAACATATCCTCTAAAATCTAGATAACTCTCTCAAACTGACCAGTCGTCTGAGGGTGAAATGTTGTACTCATGGTGAGTTTAGTACCCATCTCGTTCTGTAGACTCTACCAGTACTGTGAAGTGAAGTGAGAGTCTCTGTTAGGCACAATAGTCTTGGATACACCATGCAGCCTTACTATTTCCTTTACATATAGTTCTCCTAGCTTATTGACTTGGTCTGTGGATCTGATTGGCAGGAAATGAGCCACTTTGTTGAGACGATTGATAACCACCCAAACAGTATCTTCTCCTTTCTGGTTCCTGGGCAAACCACTGACAAAATCCATGGTAATGCTATCCCCCTTCCATTCAGGGATAGGGAGTGGTTGTAACATTCTAGAGGGTTTCCGATGTTCCGCTTTTACTTGTTGACAGGTTAAGTACTTGGCAACATGCTTAGCCACGTCCTTCTTCATTCCTCTCCACCAATAAGTCTTTCTAAGGTTCTGGTACAACTTATTTCCACTTGGATGTATTGTACACTTGGTCTGATGGGCCTCATCCAATATTGTTTGCTTACTCTATCCATTCTCAGGTACATAGATCCTCTCCCTATGCCTCAGGATATTCTTAGCATCCAACGTAAAGTCAGGATGCTTACCATGTTCAACTCCCTCTATTAGACCTACAAGCCACTTGTCTTGCCTTTGTTCCTCCCTAATATGATGTAGTAGATCCGGTTGGCAGACATGTTGTAAAGGTAGGCTTGCTTGTCATTCAAGGTTATTCCCAGCCTAAAGTCTTCGATTAACTGGTACATCTGGCCCTTTTCTTCCTCCTGGTGGTTGAACTTTCTACTCAAGGCATTAGCTACCACATTGCCCTTCCCCAGATGGTAGTGTAATTGAAAATCATAGTCCTTAAGGAATCCCATCCACCTGCATTGCTTGAGGTTCAACTCTTTTTGGGTGTAGATGTACTTCAAGCTCTTATGATATGAAAACAGATCGAATTTTTTACCATAAAGGTAGTGTTTTCAAATCTTCAGGGCAAATATTTTGGCCGCTAATTCTAGGTCATGAGTAGGGTAATTCTTCTCATGGACCTTCAGCTGCCGCGAGGCATAAGCGATTACTCGTCTCTCCTGCATCAACACTGCTCCAAGTCCACTCAGTGAGGCATCAGTATAGAGGGTATAGGTAACATCATGGGTTGGAGTGACTAGGACAGGAGCCATAGTCAATCTCTTTTTCAGTTCTTGGAATGATTGTTCGCACTTTTCATTCCAATTGAACTTAACTCCCTTCCTGGTTAGCTTGGTCATAAGTTCTGCCAGTTTGGAAAAATCTTGGATAAACCTTTTGTAGTACCCAACCAGCCCTAAGAAGCTCCTGATCTTTGTAACTGTCTTAGGTTGCTTCCAATCCATAACTGCTTCCACTTTCTCTGAATCTATAGAGATGCCTTCTGCTGACACTACGTGGCCAAGGAACTTGACCGTCTTCATCCAAAACTCACACTTGCTAAACTTGACATATAATTGATGCATTTTGAGTGTTTTCAATACTATCTACAAGTGTTCTAAGTGTTCAGCCTCTGACTTGGAGCATATTTGGATGTCATCTACGAATATCACCACAAACTAGTCAAGATACTATCTAAACACTCGGTTCATCAAGTCCATGAATGTTGTTGGGGTACATCAGACTCCTTGATTCTCAACTGGTGATATCCTGACCTAAAATCAATCTTCAAGAAATGAGTGGGTCCTCTCAATTAATCAAATAGGTCATCAATCCTTGGTAAAGGATATTTATTCTTCACCGTAGCTTGGTTCAACTTTTGATAATCGACACAAAGTTTCATAGAACCATCCTTCTTCTTTACAAACAACACCGGATCTCCCCAAGGTCATTCACTCGGCCTAATGAGCCCTTTCTCTCGGAGCTCGTCGAGTTGTGACTTCAATTCAATCAATTCTACTGGTGCCATTCTATAAAGAGGTATGGCTATAGGGTTGGTTCCAGGGTGAAGTTCAATCTTGAACTCTATCTCTAGCAGGTGGTAGTCTGGCTGAGTCATCTGAGAACACATCCGCATACTCACTAACCACTGTTAGGTCTTGTATCCTCTTCAGTTCCATAGGTTCTTCTTCAGAGAGTTCCTCAAACTCATTCTTCTGCTTTAAGCAGCTCAACATGGTTATGGTTGGACTCCTTGATAGTTTTCGCATATCCCCATTGATTCTATAGGTTTCCCTAGAAGGTAGGGTCATGGTTACTCGTCTTTTAGGACAATCTATCTGGGTTTGGTACTTGTCCAACCAATCCATCCCCAAGACTACATCATAGCCATAAAAAGGTAAGGTACATAGATCTACTATTATGAGTTTATCCCCAAACCTTAGGTCACAACTACACATTCTTTTCGAAGTCACAGTGGTCCCTATTGGTGTGGATTCATTCAATGTTACAGGTAGTGTTTTCATCCCAAGTTGTAACCTATCAGCTAGTTCTTTAGAAATAAAGGATTTAGAGGCACCCGAGTCAAACAACAATTTCACGAAAACATTAAACAATAAAAATGTACCTTCTGCTACAGGGACTTGGTCTTCTTGAGCCTCAACAGCGAACATTTTGGCCTGGTTTTGCCCACGACCCTAGTTATGCCCCTGATTGGCATTCGGTTGTTGTTGTTTCACTTGAGGACGATCGTTCTGACCTCCTCCCTACTGTGGCTGTTGCTGAGGAGCTCGAGCCTGTGCATTAGGGCAATCTCTAGCCAGATGACCCTTCTGGTTAAACACAAAACAAAGCCCTTGCTTCCTTGCTTGTTCGCTTGACTCATTCTTGGCCTTCCCCTGTTTCTGTGTAGGTGGTGCTTTCCCACCATTATTCGTTTTCTTTTGAGCGCCTTAATCATTTTCATTCCCGGGCCTCTTATTCTTCCCCCTCAACCTTTGTTCCAGGTTGAGTTCTTGTTCTAGTGTTAGGGCCTTCTCTATGACATCTTTGTAAGTCTTTAGGCCCAAAGTCTTCATTATCTTTTGGATCTCTATCTTGAGACCCTGTGCGAATTGATTGGCATTTCTTTTCTCTTCCATAATTAGATCTGGGGAGAATTTGGCCAGTTCAATGAACTTCCTCTCATATTCAGCTATAGTCATGTTCCTTTGATTCAATCGAACAAAGTCCTCTTGTAGCTTGTTTAAGCTTGCCTTTGGAAAGAACTTTTCATAGAAGATTTCTGAGAAGTTCTCCCAGCTCATGTTATCCATATCTATAATAGGGTCTATCTTCATCACACGCTACCAACTTTTGGTTGGCCCCTTGAAGTGGTGCATGACCAGTGCCACTCGTCTCGACCTCATTACCTTAAGTACATTGAGAATTTTCTCTATCTCTTGGTACCAATGGTCCGCCGAGAGGCAATTAGTAGTCCCATCAAATGAAGGAGGATGGAACTTTTGTAGCTCTATCAACATCTTCCTCAGTTTCTCATCCTCCAAACCCTCCTGAGCCCTCTGACGTTCGAGATCTTGGGCCATAGGTGCTGGCTGTTGAACCTGAGCGAGTTTGGGTACTTGTGGCTGAGGAGCCGCCTGAAGGATTATTTGTGGAAGTACCCTCAATAGTTGATCCAACACCCTCTGCGACATCTCATTGATCATGGCCTCCATTTGTGCCTCCATTCCAGCAGGCAATTCTTGTTCCTGTTGCTCAGTTTCATCAGAAGTGGTGGATCGAGTAGTGTACCTTCTTGTCCCAGCCATTCTCTACAAATCGAGTTGGTCATCAGTATTTGCTTCATCAAATGTTCATACTATCATGACTCTAGATTCATGTCTCTAGGTTCTCGATTTGTTCAGTGGCCTAAAGGTTTTTCTTCTAGGTTTTTTTCATGCATGGGTATAGGATTTGGTCTCAAAGCAATTAAACATTACATCATGCATATCAGACAATCATACAATCAAGCTAACACAACAAGGTTCCAAGCTTCCACTTAAGCTTTCAGGTTCAAGTGTCCCATACCACTCTACCCCTTTCACTTAGGCTTTTACCCAGAACAGAGCCGCACCCAAACAATTTTGCAAATTGCTCGATAACTAAGGTTCTCGAGCCCACTATACTCCACCGTCCCATACCAGCGAGCATAGAGAAACCCGTTCTGCTAGAGTTGCGGATAATTCACCACACATGGTCCATCATTCTTCGAGTCCAGGTTTCCTCCATATCCCCGAATTCCTATGCATCCCATACTACATAGAAATCGAAAGATATAGAAGCTTCCCGGTCCCATGTCCTGATCAAACAATTTTCTGTTTTCAAACAAGTTTTAGTCTCTAGCCTATGTCCTAGAGATTTATATTTTTGATCCATTGTGCCACACATGGCTACAATTATGTCTCTACCTACGGTTAATCCCTAAGACCTATGGTTTCAAATTGGTTGACTCACAACCTCTGTCTAGTCAACACACCACCTTTAGCATCTTTTTTTACTTTGAAACAGTTTCTTGCCCTAATTGTTCACCTTCTAATTTTCTTTTATAGCAAGTAAGGTTGTTCTTCAACTCAACCCACTCGTATAAGCTGGTGGGACAACCTCCAGATCGGGTGGCGAGATCGAAGTCTGCTTAGCAATCGCGCTTTCTAGGGTAGGATAACCCACCTCCCTTTCAATGTTTTGCTTTACTCGTGACAAGGCTTACCCACTATCAGTTCAACTTGTAGTGTTTGTATCCAAACAAAACATTTCAAAAACATATACTTCCTTTTTGAACACACTTTCTAAAACATTTTTCAATTTCAAAAATAGAAGGTAGGGCATTCAAGATTCAATTCAATTTATTTGAGTTTCTAATTCTAGTCAAACAGCCATGAATCGACTTTCTAATTCCAGCCCAAGGCATTCAAGATTCGATTCAATTCAAAGTGAAACCCTAATTTGAGTTTCTAATTCTAATCAAGTAGCCACTGATTGAGTTTCTAATTCTAGCCCAAGGCACCAAAAGCCTAGGCTCTGATGCCACCTTTGTAACACCCCAACCCCCTAGAAACAGGTTTAAGCTGAACCACAAGGCGGGTTAGGTCCTATGTTACATTTACAAATACATAACTTGCATCTCAATTCCTTTATTTAAATACTTATTGAACACGTTCATGGATACATCACAAAGTATTAAATTTCAATTCAATAAGGCTATATAATTAGATAAAGGAATACTTCAAACTCTTTATTTATTCAAATAAAATTAAGAAAGTTACATTCATTAATCAAAACTTGAGTACATAACTCTCAAAACTTAAAAAAATTTCAGAGGGAGTCTTAAATTCAAAATTTGGGCAACATACCCTTAAAATAGAACTTTCATGATTCAATTCAATTTTCTAAAAAATAAAAGGAAGGGCTGAACACATAGCCTAGTGGATCATTCATTAAACAATTAAATTACTAATTCAAACACTTTCATGCATTAAGTGATTCAAGCAACTTTTTGGTTGTAGTTGATGTTAAGACTGAAAGGGGTTCTATTCCCTTGATGTTCTTAATTTAGATACCCCTCTTTAAGGTGGAAAGACATTTCTTTATCACTTTCCATTGGATGCCACATACTAAGTATCCCTTAGTTGCGCCCCGCAACCACACACTCCAAGCATGTGTTAAGAACACTCATAGCATCCATACGGGTCACTATGACAATACGTGGTTCTTATCTCCAATTTCTTATATTTAGGAATCACATAATCATAAAAGAAATTCAAAATGTAAATATCATAATTTTAAACAACCAAGAAAGCATGAAAACATTACATCGTATGCTTGAAACATTGAATTAAATCCTAAACATGAATTCTAAGCATAACATACTCTCATGAGTAATTAAAACATAAAAACATGCTAACTAAAATTAAAATATGATTAAACATGCTCAAACTAAAATAAGACATGCTGAAAATTAGAATTTAAACAAGCACGAACATGTTAGAAATTTAAAATAGCAAAGTAGAAGTTTAAGAAATCTCCTCTACCTTAATCCGAGTTTTTGTTGAATCCGGCAGAGGTTCGCCTATCAACCACTTTCAAAACTTTAAACCACCAACAAGACTACTTCAACAACTCTCTAAAATACTAAAATAAGAACTTCTCACACAAGAGAGAAAAAAGGGTGAGAAGAGGTGCCAAGAAGAGGGCAAGATCAAACAAAGAGGGAAGTGCCAACTCTTTGCTTTGGGATGAGATGAAAGTGAGCAAGGGAGGTTCATATAGATGTTCATGAGAGCATATGGGACGTCCTAGGGCAGCCTTGGGCAGCTTGGAAAGGTCACAAAAATTTGGGCAAGTTTCTATACATAAAGGGGATAGTTTGCATAAAGAGGGCAAGTGTGCTCATGGTTGGCAAATGGGACCACTATGGCTTTCTAATTCAAAATATATGAGTATAATCTTGTTTCCTAACTATGTGTGAACACAAAAGAGGTTTAAATCATATTCTAATTAAAATGGGACATCCCCTATGTGCTCATGGCAACTTTCCTTTTTGGTTTCCCTGCTTGCTTATCACACAAACACACAAGGAATAATTTTTCATTTTCTTATTTTTTGGACACCAAGTATGGGTGTACAATATCAAATTTGAGGGGACACCATATAATAGTCAAAGATGCTCATCTTTGTTCCAAGAAACTATCTAAATAGGGTTACTCACACATGTGAACACACACATGTACGTGGTTGCGCCGATTTTGGCTTAAGTGGGTGTGGGTGTACACAATCAAGTGGGGTGGCCATGACTTCATGGGTTCACAAAAATTAAATAAAAATTAATATCTCCTTATTTACATGAAATTATGATTTATATCGTATAGTTTTCGAATCACATGAACCTAATGCACATTTTCAGGTATGGTTTGGCCCTAGGTATTTTTCCTTCAAAAACTTTCCTTATTTAAGACGCACTGAGGTCACTAGGCAAATGAAAGTTCAAATCTTTGCCAATTGTTCTGATTTTTGGATATTTCATTGATTTTATTAGTTCATGCCATTCTAATTTGTTTCGGGTCATTTCGATCCTCCGAAGCACCCTAAATGACAATTCTTTCTAATTTGGACCCCTTGAAGGTCGTTTGGCAAATGAAAGCCCTAACCTTGACCAATTGTTCTAATTTTTGGATATATTGTCCCCTTAGTTGGTTCATGTCATCCTGAAAGACAAGAAAGGAAGGAGTGAGCACATAGCCCAGTAGATCCTTTTCGAACGACCATCTTTCAAATTCAAACCAATAATACATTCATAATTGAAATACTTGCAATCATTAGGCGTTTCAAATAACAATTTGTTCAAGTTGAGTCTCAAACCAAAAGGGTTTTTAAGCCCTTGATGTTCTTAACAAAGTACCTCCTTAGAGTGAAATATAGCTCTTCTTAGCCAATTTCATTTGACTTGTGGACTTCAAGGGAACTGACCCACCAACCAAGTACTTTGGTCTTAAAACCATATGAACTAATCATATGAAAAGAACATCCATAGGAAGATTTTTGTGAACCAATAAGGTCATGGCCACCCCAAGCATGTGCAAGTCACATGGGTGGAACACCATGATCATGTGTACCCTCACCCTACCCTAAGCTCCATGGAATGTTTCCTTTATTTGAGTTCATGTAGAATGATCCCATATGCCATGAAAATGATCAGGTATGCCACCCCTATGAGACGTCCTACTTAGTATTAAGAAATCATGAATGAATGATTCCATGTGCACCATGATGTGATCATATACACCATGTTCTACACACCAAAAACATCCCAAATAATCCAAATTAGAAATTCCTAATTTAAGAATAGAAGTTGCTAAAAAATGTTTCTAAACACCCAAGGAACAAGATTAAAAGTTTCTAATCCAAAAATAGAAGTTGCTAAAATTTTTTTCTAAACATCTTAGGAACAAGATTAGAAGTTTCTATTCAAAATAGAAGATTGGCAAATCTTGTTGATTTGGTGTGCATAAGAAAAGGAATCCATTACCAAAACATCTTGGAAAGTTGTCTTGCTCACAATATCATACCTAGATTAACTTCCAATTAAAGAATAGTAAGTATTCTAAATCCTTTTTGTGTTCACCCATAAATAGGAAATCAAATAAAGCTTATATCTGGTGTTCACACTAGGAATTAAAAACAAAATCAACCCACATTCTAAATCGTGTGCACACTCAAGCTATGCATTCCAAAACATCCCCATAGAGGAATGGAAAGGTTTCCTAGTGTGACCATGCCCAAACCGCTCTCTAGTGCTCATGAAACTCTGTATAAACCCCTTTCATGCTCTTATTCTTATCATCCTAAAGCAAAGAGTTGAGACCTCCCTCTTTGCTTGTTCTTACCCTCTTCTTGGCACCTCTTCTCACTCTTTGTTCTTTCTTGTATGAGGAGTTCTTATTTCAGTATTTTAGAGAGTTTTTGAAGTAGTTTTGTTGATGATTAGAAGTTTTTGAAGTTCTAAAAGTAGTAGATAAGGGGAACCTCTATCGGATTCAACAAGAAATCGGATTAAGGTGGAGGGGATTTCTTAAATCTCTACTTTGCTATTTTAAATTTCTAGCATATTCATGCTTGTTTAAATTATGATTTTCAGCATGTTTTATTTTAGTTTCGGCATGTTTAATCGTATTTTAATTTTAGTTTAGCATGTGTTTATGTTTTAATCACTCGTGAGAGCATGTCATGCTTAGAATCTATGTTTAGGATTTAATTCAATGTTTCAAGAAGCTATGTGATGTTTTCATGCTTTTTGGTTTTTTAAAATTCTAAAATTTATATTTTGAATTTCTTTCATGATTATGTAATCTTAAACATAAGAAAGTGAAGATAAGAACCACATACCATTATAATATGTAGTCTAAGTGATGTTATGGGTGTTTTTTGCATATACTTAGTGCATATGAGTAACATCACTAAGTGTGGATGTATTTTAAATACTTGTAGTGTGGACATGTGATACTTATTCCAATGGAATATGACAAGATGATTTGTCATTCCATCCTAGAATAGGAGTATTTTAATGAAGAACATCAAGGGTTTAAAACCCCCATTTGGTCAAATATACAAACCTAACAAGATATTGTTTGAAATACTTAACGCTTATAAGTGATTGAATTTGGATGTGTTATTGATTTGAATTAGTAACTTAGTTGTTTAATGAATGATCCACTAGGCTATGTGCTTACCTCTTCATTCTATTTTTCAGGAAATTGAATTTCATGAAGAATATGGATTTTTTTTTGAAAGCCTCCTTTTAGAAAGTTTATATTGTAAGGGCATAGTGCCAAAAATTTTGAATTAAAGACTTCCGCTAAATTTTACTTTTGAATTTTAAAGTTATGTATTCAATCTTTAGATTTGATTTTAAGAATGTAATCATTTTATTTTATTTGAATGAATAAAGATTTGAAGCTTTCTTTTATTCACTTGCAATATCTTGTTAAATATTAAATTCAATGGAAGTGTATTTATGAGTATTTCAATAATTATTAGAATAAAGGAATTGAGATGCAAGTTGTGTGCTTATAAATATAACATAGGACCCAACATGCCTTGTGGTTGAGCTTTAACCTATTTCTAGGGGGTTGGGGTGTTACAAAGATGGTATCAGAGCCTAGGCATTAGTTGCTAGGCCAAAATTAGAAAGTTTCCTCATACCAAATGTGGTATCAGAGCCTAAGCTTTAGGTGCCTTGGGCTAGAATTGGAAAGTCAATTAGTGGCTGTTTGACTAGAATTAGAAACTCAAATTAGGGTTTCACTTTGAATTGAATTGAATCTTGAATGCCTTGGGCTAGAATTAGAAAGTCAATTAGTGGCTATTTGACTAGAATTAGAAACTCAAATTAGGGTTTCACTTTGAATTGAATTGAATCTTGAATGCCCTACCTTCTATTTTGAAATTGAAAAACGTTTTAGAAAGTGTTTTCAAAAAGAAAATATATGTTTTTAAAACGTTTTGTTTGGATACAAAGACTACAAGTCGAGTTGATAGTGGGTAAGTCTTGTCTCGAGTAAAGCTAAACATTGAAATGGAGGTGGGTTATCCCACCCTAGAAAGTATGGTTGCTAAGCAGACTTCGGTCTTGCGGCCTAATCTGGAGGTTGTCTCACCAACTTATACAAGTGGTTTGAGTTGAAGAACACCCTTACTTTCTATATTATAAAAATTAGAAGGTGTAAATTAGGATAAGGAATAAAATAGAAGTCCAAAAAGATGTCAAAGGTGGTATCTCAACTAGACAAGGTTGTGAGTCAACCAGACGAAACCTTAGGTCTAAGAAAAAGACCTTAGGTAGAAACTTGGGTTAGCCATGGGTGGCACAGTTGATCAAAAGCATAAATCTTTAGGATATAGGTTAGAGACTGAAACTTGTGTGAAAACAGAAAATTGTTTGATTAGGACAATGGACTGGGAAGCTACTATATCTTTCGGTTTCTATGTAGTATGAGATGGATAGGAATTTGGGGCTATGGAGGAAGCCCAGACTCAGTGAATGATGGACTATGTGTGGTGAATGATCAATAACTCCGGCAAAATGGGTTTCTCTATGCTCGCTGGTATGGGATGGTAGAGTATAGTGGGCTCGGGAACCTTAGTTATCAAGCAGTTTGCAAAATTGTTTGGGTGCAGCTCTATTCTGGGTGAAGCCTAACTGGAAGGGGTAGAATGGTATGAAACACTTAAACCTAAAAGCTTAGATGGAAGCTTGGAACCTTGTTGTGCTAGCTTGATTGTATGATTGTATGATATGCATGTTTACTATTTATTTACTTTGAAACCAAATACTATACCCATGCATAAAGAGAACCTAGAAGAAAAACTTTTTAGGTCACTGAACAAATCAAGAACCTAAAAACTAAATCTAGAGTCATGATAGTACAAACGTTTGATGAAACAAACAACGACATTGAAAAGATGAACTGGGAAGAGTTCAAGGAAATCTTCTACAAAAAGTTATATCCGAAGGCTACCCTTAGAAAGTTACAAGAAGACTTTGTGTGACTCAATCAAAGGGATCTCAACGTGATTGAGTATGAGAGAAAATTCAAAGAGTTGGCCAAATTCTCTCAAGAACTAATCAATGAAGAACGAATGAGGGCCAACAGATTTGCACAGGATCTCAAGATTGAGATCCGCAAAGTGGTTATGACCTAGGGCCTGAAGACTTACAAAGATGTCGTAGAACGAGCCCTAATACTTGAACAAGAACTCAACCTGGATCAAAGGTTGAGAGGTAAGAACAAGAGACCTAGTAATAAAACAGAGAACCTAGAGGCCTAGAAAAAGAATAAGAGTGGTGAAAAGGTTCCACAAATTCAGAATTAGGGGCAAAACGTAGATGAACTAAAAGAACAAGCAAGGAAGCAAGGACTATGCTATGTGTGCAGGCAGAAGGGTCATTTGGCAAGAAATTGCCCGACTGCACTTGCTCAGGCTCCTCAGCCACAAAACACTCAGGAAGGAGGTTGAAATGATCGTTCTCAGGGCAGACAACAACAATAGAATGCCAAGGGCAAAATAAGGGTTGTGGTCAGAAATAAGCCAGAATGTTCACTGTGGAGGCCTAAGAGGATCAAGACCCTAAATAAAACCCTAGTAGTCCATTGTTAGGATAGAAGGCTAAATTTTGAATATGAGTAGTGGCATGGAGTTCTTTTACTTAAAGGTTGCTAAGTGTTAGCATTACGAATTTTGGTTTTAATAAGGTTTTGTACCTATGATTTCTAATTAATGAAAACAATTTCCTCAAGAACTCTTATTACCTCACTTTAAATATTCAAGAAAGTGTTAGTCACTTAAGGTAACGACCCCAAGACCTGCTGTGTGATAGAATCCACTTAGTCAGAGGTGGCGTACAACAAAGAAAACTTTCAATAGACTGAGAACTTTAGGATTAGGGATGAACAAAAGGCAAGACGAATGGCTCACAGGCCTGATTGGGGAAAGTGAATGGTATAATCATACTGACCATAGGTTAGATGCTAAGAATACCTTGAGACTTAGGAAGAAAACACCGTATGGGTAATTGTGGATCATCTCACTAAAGTGCCTTAGTTCCTACTAATCAAATCCACATATCAAGTCAGTAAGTCTGAGAGAGTTATCTAGATTTTAGAGGATATTGTAACACCCCAACCCCTTAGAGACAGGTTTAAGCTCAACCACAAGGTCGGTTGGGTCCTATGTTACATTTACAAGTACACAACTTGCATTTCAATTCCTTTATTTTAACAATTATTGAAATATTCATAAATATACTTCTATTGAGTTTAATTTTCAACAAGATAATACAACTGAATAAAGGAAAACTTCAAACTCTTTATTTATTCAAAATAAAATAAAGAAATACATTATTGAATTCATATAATCAACAGAAAGAGTACATAACTCTAAAATTTAAAACAAAAATTCAGCGGAAGTCTTTATTCAAAATTTGGGTAATATGCCCTTACATAGAAACTTTCTAAAAATAAACTTTCTAATTTCTTAGCAAGCTTGATCATGCATTTCAAATTCCTAAAAAATAAAAGGAAGAGGTGAGCACATAGGCCAATAGATCATTCATTAAACAACTAAGCTACTATTTCAAATCAATAGCATATCGAAATTAAAAAACTTTCATGCATTAAGTATTCAAGCAACTTTTTTATTTTAGTTGACGTTGAGACTAAAATGGGTTCTACTACCTTAATATTCTTAATTTAGATACCCTTGTTTAGGGTGGAAGCACATTTCTTTGTTATTTTCCATTGGATGCCACATACCAAGTATCCCTCAGTTACACCACTCCAAGCATGTGTTAAGAACACCCATAGCACCCATACGGGTCACTATGATAGTATGTGGTTCCTATCTTCAATTTCTTATGTTTAAGAGTCACATAATTATAAAAGAAATTCAAAATGTAAATATCATAATTTTAAACAACCAAGAAAGCATGAAAACGTTACATAGCATGCTTGAAACATTGAATTAAATCATAAACATGAATTCTAATTATGAAATGCTCTCATGAGTGATTAAAACATAAACACATGCTAAACTAAAATTAAAATATGATCAAACATGCTAAAACTTAAATAGAACATGTTGTAAACTAGAATTCAAACAAGCATGAACATGCTAGAAATTTGAAAGAGCAAAGTAGGAGTTCAAGAAATCCCCTCCAACTTAATCTGAGTTTCTTTGTAGAATCCGACGAAAGTTTCCCTTATCTACCACTTTCAGAACTTCAAGAACTTCTAATCACCAAGAAAATTACTTCAACAACTCTCTAAAATACTGAAATAAGAACTTCTCACACAAGAAAGAAAAGAAAGTGAGAAGGGGTGCCAAGAAGAAGGCAAGAACACGCAAAGAGGGAAGCATCAACTCTTTACTTTACAATAAGATGAATGTGAGCAAGAGGGGGTATTTATAGGTGTTCATGAGCACAAGGGGGCATCTAGGGCAGTCACCATGTTTGGGCATGTTTCCAAATTCATAAGGGGATGGTTTGGGTGAGAAAGGCAAGTGAGCTTGTGGGCCCACTAAAGCTTGTCAAATTTTCACAAGCAAATATTTGATTCTTTATCTTATTTCTTATTTAATTTAAGAGAATATTTTCAGACTTTGATCCATTTTAATCTCAATTAAGACATCCCATATTATGTTGGTTCATGGTTTAGAAACTTTTCCTAGACAACACTTTTCTTGGTGATCACATATACATGAAGTGGAAACCTTCCCTTCTTGGCGTCATGGAAGATCTTTCTTTATGGAATTTCTAATTTTGGTTTGCGTGGCCAGTAAGGGATAGCTA
Organism: Tinospora cordifolia; assembly: GCA_030144865.1. Lineage (NCBI taxonomy): Eukaryota > Viridiplantae > Streptophyta > Magnoliopsida > Ranunculales > Menispermaceae > Tinospora > Tinospora cordifolia. Next base: position 32,945 of record JAJIYU010000468.1, read on the forward strand.
GGGTTTGTAAGTGAACACATTTATGTTTTAGAAACTTCTAATAAGGTTTGTCACATGTGTGCATACACCCACACACACACATACACACATGGGTGTAGACATCCGTGAGGGTACATGGAATGCTTGATCATTTTCTTTGGTACATGGGATCACTTAGTCTTGATTTCTAGCCATGGTGACACCTTATATATGTGATTCTACTAAATTATTTGCATGGTACATAGTATCATTTTGTCTGGATTCAGATAACGAAAACATCCCATTGAGGTTAGGTAGGGTGAGGGTACACATGATCATGGCGTTCCACCCATGTGTCTTGCACATGTTAGGAGTGGCCATGACTTCATGAGTTCAGAAAAATCAAATAAAAATTAATATCTTCTTATTTACATGGAATTATGATTTATATCCTATGGTTTTGGAATCACATGAACCTAATGCACATTTTAAGGTATGGTTTGGCCCTAGGTGGTTTTCTTTAAAAAAACTTTCCTTATTTAAGACCCACTGTGGTCACTACGCAAATAAAAATTTAAATCTTGGCCAATTGTTCTAATTTTTGGATATGTCTGTCGTTTTGTTAGTTCATGTCATTTTGTTTCGTTTCGGGTCATTTCGATCCCCCCGAAGTACCATAAATGACAATTCTTTCTAATTTGGACCCCCTGAAGGGCGTTTGACAAATGAAAACCTTAACCTTAACCAATTGTTCTAATTTTTGGATATGTTGTCCCCTTAGTTGGTTCATGTCACCTTACTTCATTTCAAGTAGTTTTGGGTCCTTAAGGGGTACTAAATGAAAGTTTTAAAACATGCCAGATTTAGCACTGAATGAGCCCAGTTTCATTTTGCACCCAAATTTCACTAAATAAATGATAAATTTTATTTAATTGAGAACAAAAATTTAGGGTATTATAAATATGTTGAGATCTTGTGTTTTAGACTTCAAGGGAAATTGGAGCAAGTACTTTAACTTGGCAGAGTTAGCCTATAACTATAGTTATCGGGCGAGTATTAAGATAGCTCCATTCGAGGCTCTTTATAGAAGACCCTACAGATCACCTACTTGTTGGGCTGAACTCGAGGACCATGTATTAACTAGACTAGATTTGGTGGAAGAAATGAATAACCAAGTCAAGATAATACAAAAGAGGCTAACTATAGCACAGAGTCGTCAAAAGAGCTATGCTGACAAGAGGAGAAGACCACTAGAGTTCCTAGTTGGGGACATGGTATTTTTGAGAATTAGTTCTCAGAAGGGCATCATGATGTTCAGATTCAAAGGGAAGTTATCTCCAAGGTTTGTCGGATCCTTTGAAATACCTAGAAGAATCGGGGAATGCGCTTATGGTTGGACTTACCAAATCAAATGACTTCAGCTTATAACATATTTCATGTATCCATGTTGAGAAAGTACGAACCTAATCCCTTTCACATCATCCACTGGGAGGAATTGAATATTCAAGATGATGCTACTTACAAGGAAATAATAGTCAGAATCCTCGACCATAAAGTATAGAGTCTACGAACAAAGGATATCCCATTAGTGAATGTGCTGCAAAAACATCACAGGATGGAAGAAGCAACCTGGGAATGCAAAAGCGAGATGAAGACAAAGTATCCACACCTATTCACAAGAAATCCTTAGCTATGTACAAATTTCAAGGACAAATTTTTTCTAAGGAGGGTAGGTTGTAATACCCTAAATTCTCTATACTCAATTAAATGAAATTTATCATTTATTTAGTGAAATTTGGGTGCAAAATGAAACCTAGCTCATTTCAGGGCTAAATCTGGCAGCTTCCAAAACTCTCATTTAGTGCCCCTTAGGGACCCAAAATAACTTGAAATGAAGTAACGTGACATAAACCAACTAATGGGACAACATATTCAAAAATCAGAACAATTGGCCAAGATTTCAATTTTTATTTGCCTAGTAACCTCAATGGGTCTTAAATAAGGAAAGTTTTTGAGAAAAAAATCACCTTAGGCTAAACCATACCTTAAAATGTGCATTAGGTCATGTGATTCCAAAACTATAGGTTATAAATCATAATTCTTTGTAAATAAGGAGATATTAATTTTTTTTTATTTTTGTAAACTCTTGAAGTAATGGCCACTCTAAGCATGTGCAAGTCACATGGGTGGAACACAATGATCATGTGTACCCTCACCCTACCCTAATCTCCATGGGACGTTTCCTTTATTTGAGTTCATGTACAATGATCTTATGTGCCATGAAAATGATTAGGTATGCCACCCCTATGAGATTTCTCACTTAGTATTAAGAAACCATGAATGAATTATTCCATGTGCACCATGATGTGATCATATACGCTATGCTCTACACACCAAAAACATCCCAAATTAGAAAATTCTAATTTAAGAATAAAATTTGTTGAACAATGTTTCTAAACACCCAAGGAACAAGATTAGGAGTTTCTAATCCAAGAATAGAAGTTGCTGAAAAATGTTTATAAACACCTTAGGAACAAGATTAGAAGTTTCTAACTCAAAATATAAGATTGTCAAATCTTGTTGATTTGGTGTGCATAAGAAAAGGAATCCATTACCAAAACATATTAGAAAGTTGCCTTGCTCACAATATCACACCTAAATTAACTTCCCATCAAAGAACAGAAGTATTCTAAATCTTTTTTGTGTTCACACATAAATAGGAAATCAAATAAAGCGTATATCTTGTGTTTACACTAGGAATTGGAAACGAAATCAACCCACATTCTAAATCATGTGCACACTCAATCTATGCATTCCAAAATGTCCCCATAGAGGAATGGAAAGGTTTTCTTGTGTGAGCATGCGCAAACCATCCTCTATTGCTCATGAAACTCTATACAAACCCCCTCATGCTCTCATTCTTCTCATCCCAAAGCAAAGAGTTGGCACTTTTCTCTTTGTTTGTTCTTGCCCTCTTCTTGGCACCTCTTCTCACTCTCTTTTCTTTCTTGTGAGAAGTTCTTATTTCAATATTTTAGAGAGTTTTCGAAGCAGTTTTGTTGGTGATTAGAAGTTCTTGAAGTTCTAAAAGTGTAGATAAGGAGAACATCTGCTGGATTCAACAAGAAACTCGGATTAAGGTAGAGGGGATTTCTTAAACCTCTACTTTGCTATTTTAAATTTCTAGCATATTCATGCTTGCTTAAATTCTGACTTTCAATAGTTTTATTTTAGTTTTAGCATATTTAATCATATTTTAATTTTAGTTTAGCATATTTTATGTTTTAATCACTTATGAGAGCATGCCATGCTTAGAATCCATGTTTAGGATTTAATTCAATGTTTCAAGCATGTGATGTTTTCATGTTTTTTTCGTTGTTTAAAATTTTAAAATTTATATTCTGAATTTCTTTCATGATTATGTGATCTTAAACATAAGAAAGTGAAGATAAGAACCACATACCATCATAGTAGTCTAAGTGATGTTATAGGTGTTCTTTGCATATACTTAGTGTATATGAGTAACATCACTGAGTATGGATGTGTTTTAAAATACTTAGAATGTGGACATGTGATCCTTATTTTCAATGGAATGTAACAAAATGAATTATCATTTCATCCCAGAATAAGAGTATTTTAACGAAAAACATCAAGGGTTTAAAACCCCTTTTGGTCAAATATACAACCCTAAGAAGATATTGTTTGAAACACTTAATGCTTGTAAGTCATTGAATTTGGATGTGCTATTGATTTGAATTAGTAACTTAGTTGTTTAATGAATGATCGACTGGGCTATGTGCTCACCCCTTCCTTCTATTTTTCAGGAAATTGAATTTCATGAAAATTATGGATTTTTTTTTAAAGTCTCCTTTTAGAAAGCTTATATTGTGAGGGCATAGTGCCCCAAATTTTGAGTTAAAGACTTCCACTGAATTTTAAAGTTCTGTACTGTGATACCTTGAAAACTCCGTACCAAATAAAATAAAATTTAAGGTCTATTCAATGGAATTTGGGTGCAAAATGATATTGAGCTCATTTTAGGGCTAAATTAGGCAAGTTTAAAACTCTCATTTAGGAATCCAAAATCACCTGAGATGAAGCAAAGTAACTTGAACCGGCCAATTGAATAACATATCCGAAAATTAGATCAATTGGTCAAGATTAGGGCTCTCATTTTGCCAAAACACCTTTAAGGTTTTAAATTGGGAAAGAAATAGAATTTAGGGTACTTCAAGGATTCAGAATGATCTGAAACTCCATGGGATCGCATAAACTAACAAGACACACGATATATCCAAAAATTGAGACAATTGGCCAAGATTTGAGTAAAGTGCCTTCAGTAGGCTCTAAATAAGGAAGGTTTTTAAGGAAAAATGCCTTGGGCCAAACTATACCTTAAAATTTGTGTCTTGATCATGTGGTTCCAAAACTATAGGTTATACACCTAAATTCCTTGTGAATAAGAAAATATTTGAATTTTAAAAATCCATGTGAACCCATGAAGGCATGTCCACCCAAAGCATGTGCAAGTCACATGGGCAGAACACCATGATCCTGTGCACCCCCACCTTACCTAATCACCTTGGGAACATCTTTCCTAATTTGAACACATGTAAAATGATCTTATGCACTATGATTCAGTACACCCACAAGAAGCGTCACCTATAGAAATCCATAAAAGGATAATCCCATGCACACCATGTAGTGATCACGTGCACCTCGTTGCCAGTTAAGCCAAAACTGGCCCACATGTGTGTATGTGTGAGTTCGCACATGTGACAATCCTTATTAGAAGATTCTAGAATAAGAAAGATGTTCTTTGATCTCATCCTAGCCGTCACCTTTAAATGAGCAAAATTAAGATGGAAAGTGTATATATAGTGATCTCATGTACACATAGCGCCAAGATTGAGGAATCCTCTCCAAGAACGCCTAAATTTGATTCTAGCTTAAAAGGGAGAGTTTCCTTGTGCAAGATTTTAAACATCAGAGTGTGATATGGTGTCTCTCATGCTTTAATAGCATGCTTACCACTAGCTGGACATCCCAAAGAGAACATAGAAAACTTGCCTTATTGAACATTTGTGATGAGCAAGCAAGAGAATAAAAAAAGAAAGCAATAAAAGAAGATTTATTCTCTCAAGAGGACTACCAAGACCAATTTAGGAGGCTTCTAGAATGATCTGATTCTCTGAAATTTAATTAAAAATATCCTAAGGAATATCCCTTTCAACCTTGAGAAAATTGGCAAGTTTGGTGATCCTTGCACATACTTGCCTTTTCTCTATTTCAGTGTTTGGAGACTTGCCCAAACAATGAGAGCTATCCTAGTTGCCCAAAGAGCTGCCCATGGACGTCCCTAAGTGTGTTTGAAAACTATAAATACCCCTTGTAGTGATCACAAATCATTCATTCCAAAGAGCAAGAGAAAGCGCCCCTAGTGCTCTCTCTTCTTCTCTTTTTTCTTCTTCTTCTTCTTTTTTTTTCTTCTTCTTCTTCTTGTCGTTTCTTTGTATGCTTTAGAGGAGAGTTCTAGTTCTAGTCTTTTTCTGAAATATTTGGAGTGATCTTGCTGGAGTTTGAAGAGCCAAAGCTTAAGGGAACCTCTGCTGAAATGTTTGGAGAAAAACGTCTTAAGGTGGAAGTTGCCTTCTTAAACCTTTTTCATATTTAAGCTATTACCATGTCCATTTCGATTGATTTGTCTTTCTGAAAATTTTAAATGTTAAGTTTTAGTTTTCTATTCCCATTTATGCAATGTTTCAGATACGATAAATGTTTAAGATCATGCCTATTTTTATGTTTATTTATGATAGTATCATGTTTAGGGATGAGTTCCAAGTTTTGGTGCATGATTTTGAATGATATGTGAATTGTTCCATGTGTTCTTAAATTCTGAAATTTATTTTCTAGTTTATTGTACGACCTAAAATATTATTATTATTTCTTGAACATGAGATCTAAGATGAGAAAAATAGTGATACAAACCACATACAATCATAGTTGTTTGAGTAACACTATGGGTGTTCTCTTCTTATGATTAGTTCATGAGGTTTATAATACCTAAGTGATTGGTCGGTGGATTAGAATCCCTAAGTCCAAAGTCCAAAGTCCAATGAAATAGACTAAGAAATATCATATTTCACTCTAAGGAGTCACTTAGTTGAAAACATCTAGGGTTGAAAAACTCTTTTGGTCTAGATTACGACTTACACAATCTAAATGCTTGAAACGCTCTAATGCTTGAAAGTGGTTGAAATATGTATGTGTTAATGTCTTGAATATGAGGATAGTTGTTTAAGATCCATTGAGCTTTGTGCTCATCCTTTGTAACAACCACCACCACCGCCACCAGGACCCACACCCACGTCATGGCATGTCATAGCATTGTTACTCACAAGGTACTATTCCCCCCCTGGGATTTTATTTCGCCTCCGTGGAGTTTTGAACCCATGATCTAGGGGATAAGTACATTGTTCTTGTAACATCCACTACCATATAGCTCAATGGTAGTGGATGTTGCAAGAACAATGTACTTATCCCCTAGGTTATGGGTTCAAAACTCCACGAAGGCGAAATAAAATCTCAGGGGGGGGAACAGTACCTTGTGAGTAACAATGCCATGACGAGCCATGACGTTCCATGACATGGGTGTGGGTCCCAGTGGCAGTGGCGGTGGGTTGCTACATCCTTCCTTTAACAATTTTAAGGAATTTGAACTTGTGAAGAAGATTGTGAGACGCCTCCCTTTTAGTGTCCTTTTATCTTAAAATTTTCTATATAGGGCATGTTTGCCCACTTATGTCTTTAATTCTGCTGTAAACATTTTTATTTTTATGTACTCTTCTTTATGATTAAATAAAGAGTACAAATTTCCTTTTATCTCTTATAATGTAGCCTTGTACATTTTTTTTTATATTAAGGCATGAGATATTGGGATTAGAAATTCAAGTGTGTGTCACTTGTAATGTAACACCGACCCGGCCTACCAATTGGGTAAGTCCATTAACTAAATGGTTGAGTCCAATTAAGAACACGGGGGTCGGGGTGTTACATGTACTCAATCTTCGGATTTGATTTCAAGAATGTAATCTTTTTATTTTATTTGAATGAATAAAGATTTTAAGTTTTTCTTTATTCACTTGCAATATCTTATTGAATACTAAACTCAATGGAAGTATATTTATGAGTATTTCGATAAGTGTTAGAATAAAGGAATTGAGATGCAAGTTATATACTTATAAATGTAACATAGGACGCAACCTGCCTTGTGGTTGAGCTTTAATCTATTTCTAGGGGTTGGGGTGTTACAATTACCAACTTCTAAAACCTTTATTCACTAATTATTATGCATAGAAAACAAATAAATTGGAAAGAGAAAGAGTTTTACAAAGGTTTCTATAATGAAGACACCCCAAACTTGCCAATTCATGCCCATTAGAACTCTATATAAACCCAAGCATGAGCACTATTCTCTTCTTCCCAAAACAAGAGCTGATAAGATCCATTTTGCTTTCTCTAGCCTCCCTCTTGGAACCTCTTTTCAATTTTGAAGAGTTCTTGAGAGTTCTTGAGTGTGAAGTTTTTAGTTCTTGAGTGTTCTTGAGATTTTAGAAGTCTTAGAGGGCAGAAGTGTTGTTGAAATTATGATTTGTGTGACTAAGATTTCAAAACAAGATGGAAGTGATTTTAAGAACTCCCTCTTTACTAGTTTGAATTAATATCATGTTCATGCATGTTTTAAAATCTATTTATCATACATATCTCAATTTCAGTCCATTTACATTATTTAATTTTCAGCTTGATACATATGTCATGTTTAAGCATTCATAAAACCATGTCATGCTTAGGCCGATTTTAAGATATGATGCATGCAAGTGATGTCTTTATGTTTTCATGGTAATCAAAGAGGGCTTCAACTCAAAGTTGTTGACATTGATAGGTGCTTTGGCAATCCAAAGTAATTATTATTCAACACTAGTTTAAAGAAATCTCCAGTGGCGCCTCACCATCAATGCCAACTGTGGATTTACTGCTTTCAGCCATATTAAATCTATGACCTCGAACTTCTAGTTTAAATTGCTTTAGTGTTTTGATAATTTAGGATCACTCAACCCAAGTGAACCTTTGCTCATTCACAAACCTAAAACACCACAAGCAAAGGAAACAGATAAAGCGTAGCCAGTTAAGCTTGAGAATTAATTAAATAAATAAATAAATAATATGTCTTAATTAAAATTTCACCAATTTCAATTTATTTTAAGATTATTAACATTATTCCCTGGCAACGACACCAAAACTTGTTGAGACCACTGCTAGTGTACAGGATCGCAATAGTAATATATGGTAAGAAACCAAATATCATCCTCAGGTAACGGTATATGGTTAACAATCTCTAAATCCCAATTTAATTTTTGTCTTAACTTTATGAAGGCTTCATATCGAGGGTTGAATACTTTAAATAAAAATCAAATGATTGTTGGTTTTAAAATTGTATCAAATAAAATACTAAGATAGTAAAATATTATGTACACTTTTAATCTTCATTTCAATTAATCTAATTCCTATTTTTGTAAGTTATAACACTAATTGTTAAAACCCTCTCTCAAAGAGCCTTAATACCTATAGTTTCTTCACTGATACCCTCTCTCGAGGTGTACAATTAACAAACTAATGCAATAAACATAATAATCACGTGCAACCTCCTATCGAATCAACAACCTCTTAGTTAATTTAACAATTTGAGATCAATTTATATATGTTCAGCCAATAAAAAGCATTAACAATACAGAATATAAAACAATACCTGAGAATAAATTAATCAAAATAAAAATTAAAGGTTCCTACAATCTAAATTACATCCTAGTAATAAAAATACTTAGCCAGACATCATATATAGTTCACAGTACAAAGAATTAACTAAATGAAAGATCATACTCTACAGTTTTGACCCCGTTCTCCGTTTGCTCTCTCGTTCTACTCTCCATTTTGCTCTGGCCATCAACAACAATTAAAATCAACAACTAAATAATGAAAAACCTAATACAAAAGTCCATTTATAATGTTCTCTTAAAAGACTCATAGGAACCCTAATTAAATACGAACGCAATACCTTCAATTAACATCCTCTAATTGCAACACTGCAATAACATGGTGCACCCAAAATTTTGAGTTTTCCACGCAATTCTGCCTCTTCTTATCGTGGTACCGCAGTTTTTGTTTCCTTCGTTGTTTTTCATCTTTTCTCGACTTCCTTTATTTTGGATGGATGGCCTTCATCGTTATATGGGCTGAGATGCTATTGGGCTCTTGCTCCCTTGCTATTAGGTTTTGGGCTTGTAATGTTGGGCTGCTCGCTTGGGTTTATTGCATATGCAAAGACCATCTTCTGCCTTTATTTGAGCTTTATATCCTTTATATTAGCCTGTGTATCTTCACCCATTTATCCTAAACCTGCATAAACTACTAAAAATGTTTCTTGAGCATTATATCACACGCATAATCATCTAAAAGCCATATTGAATTTCTTTAAGTGCTAAAATGTATGCAATCTTAGTATAATTGATTATGCACCTAATTATAAACAAATATGTTCTAATTCTTATTAAACCAGTGCAAAACATATATAAAATACATATAAAATAGTTAGTACCTCATGTAACTAACAACGACCATCAGTAAAGAATAGATAATGATGATGTAGCATGCTCGGCCTTTGGTTGACCTTGTGATTATTATTAAATGCGTATTTATCTTCTTGCATTTGTTGCACCTGATGGTATTTTCATAATTTGGCACTGGTGTGGTTGGGTGATCAAAGTTGGTGTTACAAATATATATATATATATAATCTCTAAACGATTTAAAATGTATGTTTAAAGCAAATGCTTTGAAATATGAATTTTTGAACGTTTAACATTATATAGCACATACAGTACATTAATTTAATTGATTATTATACGTTCATATTTTATAATGCTTTTGGTCAATATTAATGATCTTATTAACATATTGCATATTATAGTTATATTTATTAGTTTGTGTTTGGTGTGCATATTCTTGCTATATATTGAATATTATGTAAACTAGTGAAGAAATAAAAAAGATTTTTAATCACTTTAAGAAAAGAAATTTGATATGAAAGATTTTAGATGCTTTGTAAATTGGGAGTTTTTTAAATAGAATTCTTGTCTATTAATCAAATTAGATTGAGAAAATTTTAAAGTTGTTTCATATAGGCAAAACACATCCATCAAGTTCTCCAATGGTGATTAAGTCACTTGAAGTTGACAAAACTTGTTTTTGCCCCCATACAAATGATAAAGAGATTCTTAATCTAGAAGTACCGTATCTTAGTGTTATTAATGCACTTATGTTCTTTGCAAAATTCTATAAGATCAAACATTGTTTTTTCTATTGAGTTACTTGAAAGCTATAACTCTTATGAACTTGAAGACATGAAAACATTAAACATATATTACACTATTTTCGATGAACAAGTGAGATGAGTATATATTTCTCATTGAGGAACAAGAGATATAAGTATATATTTTTCTTAAGACAAAAACAATAAATTTAGTTAGATATGTAACTGTTGGATATTTATCAAATTCTCGCAAAGTAAGGTCACAAGCAGAATACGTTTTCATTATAATGACATTGTGATATCATGATGACTCGTGAAGCAAACAATGATTACAACTTCCTCAAATCACTATGAGATTTTGACAATCCATGAAACAAGTCATAAATGTGTATGGTTGAAATATATGATCCAACATATTCAAGAATGTTATAGATTATCTTTTGTTAAAGATTGTACTGCAATATTATATGGAGATAATACAACATATATTGCACAGTCAAGAAAATGATATGTTAAAGATAACAAAACTAAATATATTTCACTAAAATTTTTCTCCATGCATGAGCTTCAAAAGAATGATGAAATTAGTATTTAATAAATAAAATTAAGTCAAAATTTTGCAAACTTTTTCTCAAAAACCTTGCTAAGTACAACACTTAAGAAATTTGTACACAGTATTAGGATGCGACAACTCAAAGATATTTCAAGTAAGGCCATGGAAGAAAGTTTATACATGTCATCATGAAGGCAAGAATAAAGAGAGGTTATTGATTAATGCAATATATTCTTGTTTGCTTAGTTAAGAATTTGTCTCACTAGTTTACTTTATAAAGTTTTTAACAAGGCAATCTTAACAATATCGTAAGATTCCATGAGAATATATACTTTTTTCCTTCTAGTTTTTTTTCTTGGTTTTGTCTAGTGAGGTTTTAATGTAACATATTATCATATAAAAGACATTTAAAGGAAGAATATTATAAATAAACATATTAAATATCATTATAACTTTCAATATTTAGTTTTTTGCAGCACATAAATCTCATAATGTCTAAATTAATAAGATTATTTAAATATTTTAATTATATTATTTAGTGATGGATGTAACTCCTTTGTACCAAAAATTTGTATAAAGGGGTCTTACATATAAAAAAAAATCATAAAAAAGGAACAATTTCTCTCTATATGTTTTGTTTTCTCTCTAATGCTCTTACTAGTTCTAGTTACGGGGCCTCAAATATATATTTCCAAAGAGGCTAGATATACTATATATAGAAAAGATATCAATAAGACATTATACTATATATAAAAGAGAGAATATTAAACTATACCATATAAAAAAAAATCATATTTGAGTAAAAATAATGCTATTAATTAAAGTAAACATATTATATAGAGTTTGTGTGCATGTGTGTATGTGTTTGTGTGTTCATGCGTGTGTGTAATAGATGCGTGTGAGGCCCCTAAAATTTGGAAGCCCAAGCGGGTCACCCTTTGGGCCCTATCTCAAGGATATGCTTGTGGAAAAGATGGCCAAAAATGATGGAAACAAAGTGAGAACATATTAAGGAGTATTAGCATAGTGCCAACCAAAGATCTTCCAATACGTAACTTAGACTATGTCCTAGAGAATTCTAGGAGCAATGAATTGTGTAGAGATTTGGGTCTCTTTTCCATTCAAAATGGATCATAGGGTGTCGTAGATCATGATAGAGTCCTTAGTTGTATAGTTTGAAATGAGATGTTCATAGTTAAACTAAGTGTTTGTATCTTATTAGTTGGTGTTTAAGTACATAGGTTGCACTACATAGGTGTGGTCCTAGTAGAAGAGAATATTTGTTTTTTAGTACTCATAGAATAAGTAGGTTTTCATAGTTAATCCATAATGAGATGATCCACATTTTTTAAGTATCAGATCATGTGATATATTTAATAGTCACATGCCAAATGAGTTGGATAAAGATGATTAGGGTTTGTTAAAAGGAAAAATGGTTTAATGTTGATGACATTGTAAGTTGAGAATAACAAAAGTTTGATGAAAACAACATATATGAGAATAATGTAGGAATATTACATTAAAGTAATGTTAACTCATTTTTTTTGGAGATAGAGAGATACTGATATTTTTTTTGTTCTATCTTTTATTTTTCCACTAATATCGACTCCCTTTTCAGAGAAATAATAAGGTTTTTATGTTTGTTATAAATATCTTGATAAATGTGGATGTTCATATACCTTTTCCTATACTTTAAATATTGAAATTCATATATCACTTTTATCTATGTCATAAATATGTGTATTAATATGAATATATTTGTATTGATTGCAATGTATCATTTACCCTATAAATAGGGGTCTTTGTAACCTTGTTTGATCATTCCAAAATGAAATATAGAAAGCATTCCCTCATCTCTTTCTTGTGTTCTTAAGAATTCTTCTTTCTTTTATTCTACTTTTTGTGTTATTTTTTCAATATGTTATTAGTACAATGCTTTGAAAGTTGGAGATTATTATTCAAAATAAAGAATATAAAGTTTTAAGAGATTGCTTGTCTGAATGAAAGATGTAAACTGATGGTATGCAATTTATATTTTTTTGATATGATTTGATTTTGAATACTACATATTGCAGTTATCTTTTATATTTTGTTTATAACCTGAAGCTATACAAAGAAACTATATTATTATTATTATTATTATTATTATTATTATTATTATTATTATTATTATTATTATTATTATTATTATTATTATTATGGTAAAAAGCTATGAAAATTATGTTCTACAAATAATATTGTCATTATAAATTATACAAAATGCCACTAACCAAGAAAGTATGCTCTGTAATTGCATTTTTATACAATCTTCTATATCAGAAATCAAATATCAAAATGTTATAAATAAAATAATTTATTTGAAATAATTATCAATTTATTATGCTCTATTCTTAATTTTTATAATATAAATTGTACTATAAGTTTGAATTGATAGTAAGTAAGTCTTGTTCCAATTAAAGCTAAACACTGAAAAGGAGATAGGTTATTTTATCCTAGGAGGCCGGTTATTAAAAAAAGACTTTATCTCACCGCCTTTTCTTAAAGATTGTTCTACCAACTTATTCAAATAGTACATTTTGATTAAAATATCCAAATATGAACATATATTTAACCGAGTATTATTTATTTTATATAAAATAAAATAGACTAGAACATCTTAAATATATGTTGTTTAATACTCATATGAACTTTCATACATTTTTAGTGTAAAATTAAGTTGTTACTACAAAATTACAATTATTAAGTTTTGTGAAGCATGTTGATTAAAAAAAACAATTATTTAATCTTGCATTTCACAAAGATGTAAAGATTTTAGAAGGAATATATGTATGTCAAATATAGTGACATAAAAATAGAATTTATATGCGAATTAAAATGGCGAAAACAGAATTATGGTTATCATACTTTAATTTTTGATATAGTGACAGCATTTAATTCAATGGTTAAATGGAGATATATTAAAATAAAAGAAAAAAGAAAAAGACATTTAAAATTTTACCATCCCCTTATCATATTACTCTCTTACTTAAACGAATCATAAGTCATCTTATTTTATTTGATAAAATTATTAATAATGTTTTTAGTTTTTGATACATACATGAAAAATTAGTTACTAATAACTACTTAAAATTACAATCCAACAACCTTAATCTTATTTTCACATCATCGTTTATGTTAGCGGGTTGTTTAATAAAAGAGCCATTAATACAAGTGACTGATATGTCCAAGATGAATGGAATTTATATATATATATATATATATATATATGCACATAAATATAAATAGATTTAAATATGTAGAATGTAATTTCCTATGAAAATATTATGATTTTGATACTTTTTATCATGATTGAGAAAAGTTTTAAATAAACAAGTCCTACACTTCAATTAAAAAAAAAAATTCTTATAGTACAAAGTTATTCAATAAAATGATTATTTAAATTACTCAGAAGGAAAATAAAGTTTTGTTTTGAATGCTATGATATTTGGATAAGAAATTATATATATTTAAAAATATTATGATATAAAGTTATCGATAAAATATTTTATGCTAAGATATGTATCAAAATTTAATTATAGGCAGAAACTATAAAAAGTTTTAAATTGACCAAAATTTATATCAAATTGATGATATTTTAGTAAAATTATAAGGTTATTATTTATAAGATTCACATAATTGTAAATTTACAATTTGGCTTAAAAATAATATATGAGTTAGTCTACTGGTAATTGAATATTTTTAAAAAATATATATTTAAAATTATTTACTCTTTCAAAAGGTATGTTGATCATTAATATTAGTTCTTGTTGTTGCTGTTATTATTATTATTATTATTATTATTATTATTATTATTATTATTATTATTATTATTATTATTATTATCATCATCATCATCATCATCATCATCATCATCGTTATTATTATTATTATTATTATTATTATTATTATTATTATTATTATTATTATTATTATTATTATTATTATTACCTTTCTTGTATTATTTGTGAGTACAAATCTTATAATAAATGTTATTATTATTAAAACTGCATATAAAGTTGTAATATATACTATAAATCTGAAGTTTATATGACAAGTTATATGATATAACAATATTCAAATGTCATGGTATGCAATATTATAGAAGATATTATTCTCTCTCTTGTAATATACTCAAAGTTAAAATAATCATATAATTATTTATGATATTCCCTGAAGTGAATGATATTTTGATTGATAATTCTAATTATATGAGTATGATCAAGTATCTGAAATATGAATTTTACAAAGGTCATTCACACTAAATAATAAATTGGACATGGGAAAGGCTTGAGAAAAAATAAATAAATATTATGGTCTTATAACAAATTAACAAGTAAAAAACCTAGTTAAATATTTTTTAAAGGATCAAGATGATTATATTTTTGGTCACATACATGTATTCTTAAGTGATTGATCTCATTAAGCCTCATTAAAATCAAACTATAAGAATTATTGAAAACTCTTGAAGAGCAATTCGTTTATGAGACATAGTTTATAGTAACAAATATTGTTATGATATATTATAAATGTCATCATTTATTTTTGGGCAAAATGATAAATTCAAAATAGACTCAAATTTTCTTGGAGTATTATAGGAAGTTAATTAATATATATTTCGATTAGGAACTAAAAGTTCTTTGATACAAATTTATTATATTTTGGCAAAAGTTAGCCAAGCTCGAGCCCTCGATCATATTTTAAATATTGATATTGATAACAATTTTTTTGAAACCTCTATTACATGATCGACAAATGTATAGAGAAATAATTTTCTTGTCATTGGGGGGAGAAGTACTAAGTCAGAATAATGATATATAAAATTGTTCATACAATATTAGGCTATGAACTAGAATTTCAATGGAAAATAGTCAAAAGAGCTTATAAGATCAATCTTGTGCAAATAAATATATATGATGCACAAATACTTTGTGATATACCTGAAGTATGATTGACCGGTCAAATCAAAGAACATAACTTCCTATAAGAGGAAGAAATATTCACAATTTTTAAGAAAGAAATAAGAAAATAAATAAAAATGTATGAATATTCATAAAGAGGTATGAATATTTCTTGAAGAAATATAAGTTTTAAATGTAAATATTTCTTGAAGAAAATAAGTTTGATAGTTGTATCTAGTAGATGAATATAAGTATACCACAGAAAATAAGTTTGATGTTTACATCTAGTAGATGGACATATGTATGCCTCAAAAAGAAATTAGTTTAATGAATTAATATTTATTAAACATAAATTGATTTATGTGAGGGCATTTTATAAAGTTCATACATATGTAATATAAATAATATTGCTCATAGTATTTTTATTAATATTTTAAGATTGTTTTTCTCATAACAGGGATCCCAAATTATAGAGAAATGTTGACATTGAAAAAATAGGAAGGAGCAAAATCATATGGTTACACTAATTGAAAGCTTGAAAGTTATATGAACAAGAAGTCTAAGAAGACCTAAAGAGGTGAATTGTGTTTGTTATCATGAGAAAATATATTATTCATGAATAATGTTATTATACGTAAAAATCCTAGAAGGATTTATGAGAAATTTTTGAAATAATGATCTATAAGTATCTAAAAGATCTTGATTGTATGTTGCATTAGTACTCATATACATAAACATTTAACTATTTTGCATATACATTTTACATTACTATAAGTTAGTATTTACTACCTTACAAGCATTTTTACAATTTACATGTACACTTTATTCATTTTATATATTTATTATCAAAGCTCTTGATGAGTTTATTGAGATATATTATGAAAAGAAAATTTGAGGTAAAAATATTAGCAAAATAAAGTTATTTTCTCAACTCGTAGATTGAGAATCTTTCAACTAAATATCTTGTCCATTTTTTTTAAATTAGTAAAAATTTATTTGAGAAATTTATTTTGAACAAGATATATACAAATATTGTAAGATCACCAAAAGTGAACAAAGATTTTTTTTTGTTAAAACAACCAAGTTTTAGTTGATCATGGAGATCGTGTTAGTTGATCCCAGAGAAAATCTTAATTGAATATAGAAAATTATAAATTGTTGGCATGCTAGCAGTAACGATTCAACACCAAATTAAAATTATGCAAGTATGTATTATGCTAAGTATCTTAAAAAAAGTGAGCAATACAAGTTTATCTTGTTCAAAAAATAAAAAGAAAAATAGTTGAATATACTTAATATTTGTTATATTACCGACTCACAAGAATAATTTTATTTATAGTGAACTCAATATTCAACAAAATTATTCTAATGATATTTAATTGATCTATTTATTAAGATGTTACATAGTGTAAAGTTGTTCATGAAGTTGGAAAGTATGGTCTTGAAGATCTTCGGTAATATTGCAAATAGGGAAAGTTTTTTATTGTACTATTTTTTTCTTAACAAAAAGTTTTGTTCCACTGAGTTTTTCTTGGTAAGATATTTAACGTGGAAGTGTCTTATTTGCATACAAAAATATCGTACTCATTCCTTTACTAGTATTTTTTTCCACTAGATTTTTTTAGTTGTAATGTTTTAAATGAGACATTCTTTGCAAGGATGGACATTCAAGAGGGAGTGTTATAAATATTTTAATAAATATGAATGTCTATATATATTTTCCTATACTTTATATATTTAAGTTCATATATTACTTTTATCTATGCCATATATATA
>JAJIYU010000469.1:0-50310 GCA_030144865.1 Tinospora cordifolia
AGATACATTATTTATCCTCCAATAAATTGGTTATAATTATTAATAAGCTCTAATAACATGTCCCTTTTTATTTCTTAGTAATCACAACACGCTCTTTGATAATTTTCTTTATCAATAAACAACCTTAAATGAGCTCTTAAGATTTAATTCAGACCACCATTTAAACTAAATTATATATCCACATAACATGGATAGAATATCATTTATTTAACCTTCTTATTTCACTACTTAATATTATAATTAATAAACAATTACGGATTTGCGATTTTAAATGGAAATAAATTGATTTGATAAATGCAGAATACGCTTACTTGTATCAATTAACAAACATGCATAATAATATGCTTAGAGGATATATAAATATCAAAGAATAAGGAACTAAAAAAAATGAAATTATTTAGATATCACAACTCTTTGAATAATCCACAACCGTTATCCTTGAACTAGAAGAAAGAGCTTAGTTACACAACATGATATTCAAAAAATTGTTAGAAAAAAAAAAATAGTAAAGAGAATAAGAAGAAGAAGAAATAGAGAAGAAGTAGCCTTTCTTTCTCTTCTTCTTTAAAAATGCTAAGAGTCCCACCAAGTAATAGAAGTATGAGATAATATTTAGTCATCTTATGATATAGGACCTTCCCTTATCCAAATAGGTCATTTCTAATAAGAAAACTCCTAAATAATACAAAAGAGAGATAAAATAGCATATAAAATTAACTTGGGCACACCAAATTGTTGGAAAAACTTTTTAAGTTCAGGTTTACATTCATCATGTAAGGCATGGGCACGCCTTAGCAAAAAGCTCTTTTGTTCACTTTTTACACTTGTTTCCAATAATTGACCAAATAGTAAACTTGCTCCATTTTTATCAAAACTCCACTTCTAAGCTTTCTTTGACCAAAATCTACGTTCTAATCAACAAATATAAAACAAAAGCATTATTCATTGTTATAATCATTTTAACATTAAAAACATTTGTAATTGATATAAAATTAATGTAAATTATGCATTCTATCAAAACATAATATTTTAATTTTTGCCAAAGTTTCCATTACATATTAACATAAACTTTCCAAAAGAAAAACATCCTACAAACAGAAATAGAAACATAAAAAAGTTGAAAATAGATACATCACAGGCACAACGACAAATTGATTCTTAAAAAGATGGGAACTCTTACACTACTACTAAAGATCAAAAGGTAAACCCTGCGACAAACTACAAGAGGGGATTACCTTGACATTATCAAGACAACAATAGAACACAAAAAAAAAAACAAAATCAAAAACAAAAAATGACAACAAAAACAAAAGATATTTAACAAAAAAGAAGAAAAAAAAAACATCATGAACAAAAATGCAGTTAATATTTAGTGAAGGAGATTAGGTGCAGGCAAGATGCTTGTCAACGGTAGGTGCAGGCAAGATGCTTGTCAACGGGGGGGGGGGGGAAGAGCAAAAAGCATGAGATGCATGCAATAGAGGCAAGAGAAAATGACAAATAGCAATCATAAGTAACAAGTGATACGCACAAGTGTAAATAAAAAAAAAAAATAAAATGTTACAAGATGTAGAAAAAGAGAAAAAAGAAGAAAGAGAGCTCCACCACTTAGGGTATCCACAACTGTTAAACTGTTTTTGAGTTTGATGTCTTTGTCATATTATCAACTTATTAAACTCTTATTATAAAATTATCTTTTACGGTGCTTTATAATTTATTAGACTGTACTATACGAGGCTTACAATCACATCAACCCATTATTTATACTTTTTACAACATGTTATTTATAAAATAAATATTTTTAAAAAACTACCTATTACTCACATTTAAATTAAAAATTATATATAAATATTTGAATCTAAACAAAAATTATATTTTTTATTTTTTAAATTACTTATTTAAAATATCACTTTTTAATTTTTAAAATATTATTCTATTTTTTAAAAAAGTATATTTTAAAAAAAATATTATTTATTTAAAATTTATCTATATATTAAAATTAAAATCTATTTATTTTAATAAATATTATATAAATAATTAAAAAATAAAAAAAGGAACTGCTCCATCTCAATTAACGGTGTAGTCCTCGAGAAAAATAAAAAAATTAAAAATAAATAAAAACTCAAGCGCGTTTGAGTGTTTAGACGTTTGACCAGCTCATTGCTCATTAAGCGCTGAGCAGCATCCATTGTGGATGCCCTAAGGGTGAAAATCATAAGCGGTAAAGTTAACCATTAGAATTTTTGTTGACTACAAAAGAGAAGGTAGAGGGTAGAGCACTATAATTTGGATATAATTATTTTCATTGCGGAGACCAAGAACAATGTGGTTAGTTGAAAGATATTTCAATGGAAATAATTTTGAAGAAATTGGCTTCGATATCAGTAAATTACTAGTCAATATGCACTTGAAAATAAAAAAGAATCGTTGGCTTAGTAACTTGCATAGTTTTGAAAAAATGAGATACCAAAAATTATGAATAAACGGGCAAGCGCCGACCACCGAGCATATTCAATGAGGTCCACAGTCTTTGTCAACTTTTGACTTCCGCTCAATCACCTTAACCACAGTTTCCGGAATGCTTGATGCACGGCGACGAGGAAGCCACGTGCCGCGATGTGACATTGTTTCGTCAATTGCGGCGGCAGCTGAACGCTTCCTCACTACCAGCGAAGCTAAAAACAGGTGAAAGGCTGTGGAAAGCTTGGCGTTGGATAATAACTTACGACCGCTATTACTTACCACAGAAGACAACATTTTCCCTGATTGATTCCCCGGCTCTGGCTCTGGTGCTAGGTGCAGAGACACCACACTTTTCTTTTAATATAACTAATTCCTATTCCCAAATTAAACAGCTACTATATATTTAATTCCCGTTGGGCTACTAAGATCGTGTACTCTAGGTCATTGGGTAATTATACAACGACAACCTATGTAGATTGTGGGCGTGGCCTTTTATCTTTCTATTTTTATTGATTTCTTTTTCTTTTTTCTTCTTTTAATTGATCGTTGGAGATCAGAACTAGTTTCTGTAAATTGTTTAAGTAAACTACTACCAAGAGTACACCAAAATTTTATTTTTTCTTACGGTTGTCAACTTCTTCCAACAAAAGAATATTAAATTCGAAAGGTGGGATACAAGAAAAAGTAAGGTCAATAATGTAATCCAATTAATGTGTGACACGTTGCAGTGACTGAAGCTAGCCGACAGGAACCAGTAATATGGACACGTGGCAAAAATACGTTGCTTCGCAGACTTGAAATTTTTCTTTTTTTTTTTTTTTTTTAATGTGGAGGAGGGGCTACGATCCACGGAAGAGAAGGTCGATACATGTTTTGCTTAGTTCATTTGTTTCTTTTAAATAATATATATATATATATATATATATATATATATATTTATTTATATTGTTTAACATAAAAATTCAAGGGACTTTTATTTTTTTAAGTTATTTTTAATAATGTTTTATTTTATAAAGTTAATTAAAAAAATAATTTTATTATTTTTAAAATATTCATAAATATCAAATACATAATTTTTAAAAAATTAATTCATTATTCTTAAAATAATTTTAAAACATGGAATATTTAATATTTTTATTTATTAACTTTATTATTTAAATATTAAATTAACTATTTTATAAATGTCAAAAAGCTTAAAAAGTAGATAAAAAAATATAATTATAAAAAAAAGGGAGAGACGATGATCACATGGCAT
Source organism: Tinospora cordifolia (assembly GCA_030144865.1). Taxonomy (NCBI): domain Eukaryota; kingdom Viridiplantae; phylum Streptophyta; class Magnoliopsida; order Ranunculales; family Menispermaceae; genus Tinospora; species Tinospora cordifolia. The sequence continues at coordinate 3,719 of JAJIYU010000469.1, forward strand.
GGCGTTAATCCCATTACAGAGGTTTGTATCGTTGATGCCCTAATAACTGAACCCTCATTATAACCGAAAAAAAAATAAAAATAAATAAAAAGTCGTCGGAAAGTGACAAATAAAACAATTTTTTTCTAAAAAGAAAACTGGTTAAGTAAGCTAAGGTGAAGAGAGAGAAAACGAAGAGAGAGAGAGAGAGAGAGAGAGGGAGAGCAATACGTTTATTTAAGGGCAAAGCACTCTTGCATAGAAAACCCAAGCGAGTAAGGCTTTAGAGTTTCAAAGAAAGCAAAGCGTGTGAATGTTGCTTGCTCTTTCGATCTGAGAAATTGATCTTCTATTCTTCTTCATCACCCCGTCCCCCCCTTCTCTAATCCCCGCTTCTCTGTATCCCTTTCTGTCGTGTCTGCCATTTTCAGATCTTGGATTTCAACAAGTTGAAAATCTTTTTTTTTTTTTTTTCTTGACTTGATTATCATCATCATCAGCTCAGAGGGTTTGTTTTTCTGTCCCTCAGGTTGATTTCGCTGCTCCTTCTGTTCTTAATTTTTTTTAGAATAAAAAAATAATAATAATCACCGTCGTTTCTTTACTTGTTTTGAGAAGAAGGCGAGCATGGCAGCAGCTATAGATGTATACAATAATACTAGTAGTTGTACTGGGATGGGTGTCCTATCATCAGATCTTTTACGAGAAGAGGATCTGATGAAAGCACTTGATCCTTTTGTTAATGCAGGTGCTTTATTTGACTCTACAACTGCTTCTACTCTGACTTCTTCTCATGATTTCTTTCCTTCCTTGTCTTCTTCTTTTTCTTCAGATCCTAACTTGTACAACCCTGAGTCTTTCTCAACCTCAAGAACCCAAATGTTTTCTCAAGGGTTCTTCTCTACTGCCCATGACCAACTTCTGATTGATCACCCTCTTCACCATTCTGGTTCTATCAGATTGAACCACCTTACCCAATTTCAGATTCAACAGATTCAGACCCAGATCCACCTACAAAGACAACAACAAAAACAGCAAGAATTGGCTACCATGGCTTCTTTAATCCAACAAACCCAGAAGCTGACCCAATTGATTGATCAGCAACCGAACCTGAACCATCAATCTACCCTTAGTTTCCTTGGCCCAAAGGCCATTCCCATGAAGCAAGTGGGATCACCTCCAAAACCCACAAAGCTTTACAGAGGAGTAAGGCAGAGGCATTGGGGAAAATGGGTAGCAGAGATCAGATTGCCAAAGAACAGGACAAGACTTTGGCTTGGCACCTTTGACACTGCAGAGGAAGCAGCTCTGGCTTATGACAATGCAGCTTACAAGCTCCGAGGAGACTTTGCGAGGCTTAATTTCCCTAATCTCCCGCACCAAACTTCGGATGGTGGCACCGGAGGAGGGAAAGTCTCGGGTGGTTGTGGTGTTCGCAATCCTCTCCATTCCTCTGTGGATGCAAAGCTCCAAGCAATTTGCCAAAGTCTGGCTGCTGCTAATAACATTTCACAAAAAAACGCTGATTTTGATGATTTAGGCAAGTCTGTAGTTACTAAAAGGGAAGAAGCATTTGAAACCGAGAATTTTTGCAATTATCCAGTAACGGATGTTGAGATTTCACGTGAAAGCAAATCCAAGCAGGGGAGTTCATCACCATCTCCGTCTTTATTATCAGAGACTGATGAGCCATCTTCTTCAATGGAGTCTTGTCTTATTAATTTATCAGAGTCGGAAGAGGAGGAGGCACCTTCTTATGCATCAGATAACTTCATGTTGCGCAAGCATCCTTCATGGGATATCGATTGGCAAGCTTTCCTTTCTTAGTTACTTCGTAGTTATTTCTGATACAAAGTTTGCTTCATAGCTCACCTATATGCATGTAATATCTTAGTGATTTTCTATCCTCAGCTACTGCCAAATGGGTTTTTGGGGCATTTGCAGGGTTGTTGGTAGTAATTATGTTGGTGCTAGTTAGTTATATCTAGATCTCTCTTGTCTTTATCTCCTCTTGGGCTGCTGGTTATTTTGTCTTGCTTGACCAAGGAGGTTTTTAATTTGCACTTAGTTGCAGATGTGTAGTGATGTAATTTGATTTCTCTTAATATTTCAATGTAACATGTATTTCTACAACCATGCATCATGGTGTTAATTTCTTTTCCCGGCCCTTTCTTTCTGTTTTTTTTTTTCAAAGGAAAAGTGATCTATTAATGGCGGGTTCATTGACACGTCTATAATAACACATAAACTTAATTTATAACAAAGGAGATAAGATGATTGATAAATAAATAAACTAGCAATACACATGCAATAAGATGAGACCTCATTTCGGCCTCTGAAATAAATTTCAGTCTTATATCATGTTACAAGTTACTTAATTCAAAAACTATACCTATTAGTGAGATAAGAGTTAAATTGTTTATACTAATTATGAATAAGTAAATAAATTATTAATATATCAATTCATGCTTTGTATTGTTTTCTTAATATAGCCATAGGAAGGAAAATGCATGGAAGTGTGTGGATGATAGGGTAGCTATGGTTTTTCTTTTAATTATTATTTAAAGTTGGTGCTAATTCCAAGGATGGCATTGGCTACGAAGCATGTGGTTCTACGTTGTGTATCATGTCCTTTTCTTACTTTCTATATTTATATTTCATTGTAGTGCAATGGGATTTTGGCAGGATGGTTATTATTGTTTTTGTGTGGGTATATATAATAAGAATTTGTTTGCTTGTCAAATAAAAAAAAAAATAATAATAATAATAATAATAATAATAATAATAATAAAGTTAAAAGTGGAGGAACATGGGGATTCCATAGATGACCCTACGACTCTCTAGTTATTTTTTCAAATAAGAAATAATCATAAAGTTTGAAGGGTTATTTTTTTTTTTAAATTTCGACAAAAAATGATTCCACCGCTATGATTTCAAATTGTACTCAACTAAAATCAAAATCAAATATTTTCCCATGAGTGAATCGTGCAATACTTTGGAAGTACTCATCCGTTCAAGTCATCTTCTCTTATTTCTAAACTTCACATCATCACAATTCCAATCAATGGCGTTCAATCTTCATGCTCAGTCCTACATTAATTACTTTTGGTTTTTTTTTTCACACTCTGTGATTCCTATTTTCTCCAAGAACATCCAATTTAAAATTATTCCCAATTTGATTCAAGTAATTAGCTGTATGCGTTTTTAAGAATGGCTTTTAAAGAGGACTTTCTATTCTATTTTTACTTGCTATTCCTATTCAGAATAGGAAAAATGACTACTTAATTTGCAAATACAATGTAATGAAAAAAACCTTTTAGGGTAAACGCATCTCCACAGTACACGACGAAAGTATTATGTTCCTACTTTATTATTGTCACCTGTCGTTAATTTGGTCTGGTTCGATAGTAATAGCCAGACATCAAATTATATTATATATATGAGATTTTCTAGTAATTTTCTGAGTGGCGACCTTTTATGTACTTGAGATCTCAACATCATTCAGTGTTTTTATCCCGCGATGATGATGGAATAAGTTGTGAGCCTATGATTAATTTTAATCTCATCTTTTTAGTGTCAAACATGAGAATAAGATAATTTTTAATTTTATCGCATCATACAAAACAACCCATTATGAAAAAAGAGAGATTGGAGAAGAGAAGCATATGGAATCTATGTCTCTAGCAGGTTGTTTTAGACTAGTGCCGCACCTCTCTCCTACCTCAGAGATTCTATTCCTAAGCTTATCATGAAATGGTCCAAGGCTGGTGGTAAACTTAAAGCCAAAACTTTCGCTTCTTTAATATTAAAACACAAATTTTCAAATATTATCATCTCTCCAAAGATAAGGAATTTTTGTACCCACCACCACCACCCTCTTCCTACTCATCCCTCTCCCTCTCTTTATTCTTATTCTTGTCAGCATGCAAAGACAAGTTCACACGGACAAATAATAAACAAATAAAATAAATTTTAAAAAACAAAAAAAAACTATAGAACCATCAAGACAGTGATCTGAAAAACTCTTTTTGGACCATTTGAGGAAATTCTTACAGAGCTGAAGCAAGCCCTTTCCAAAGATTTCTTGATTAATAAGCATTGCCAAGATTCTCCCATCTTTTTAGGTTTCTCGTTCAAAAAGGACCCAATTGATGAGATGTTTTGTAGAGGATAAAGGTGCATCAGATGCCTCATCTTCGTTCTTCTAAAACAAGTATCTATAAAGGTGGAGGGCCAACTTGTATATTTCCCTCCTATTCTTGCTTTACAGCACAGAAAGAGTAGATTCAGACATGTTGATGATGTGGTGTTGGAAAGACTTGAAAAGAGCAGTGTTTACACGTTTGCCAACAAAGACATAATTAACAAGAGGACTAATGTGAATGGCGGAAAACGATGGTATGAATTTAAGGCTTTTTTGTGATAAAAGGCAAAAACTCGCATCTTAGTTCTACAAAAATACAAAGACTATGTACATCTCAATAGTATTATTATTATTATTATTATTTGGTTATCCTTTAGCACTAATTTTGAACTTTTAGGTCACTTTAAACTATCATCAATACAACCAACAATGACATTAAGGCTGCATTTTGCTCAGAATCTAAAAACAAGAATACAAACCAAAAAACAAATGTTTTCGTAACAAAAAGTGAAAAAAAAAAATTATTGTTAAAATCTTTTGAACCAAACAAGTTTTGAATATTTTTAGATTTTCAATTACACAAAATTCTATTTGAATCACCAACCGCATGCAGCCTAAGTTACTTCATAACTCTTGCAAGTTACATTAACTTCTAACAGCATGCAAAATTGACAATAATCTATTTTTGTGCATATACAGCTAGGTTTGATGCTCTTGTCTTGTGGAATTGGAGTTTCTTCTCTATTTTTTTAATGAAATTACTAAGTTAGATAGGTAAACCATGATAAGATTTCATATAGGAAGGAGTGGGTTACACCAAGGGCAAGTCAGTTTCTTTAACATTTAAAATAATGTTCAAGAATGTATTCGGGAAGCTATTTTCAATATCAATACCATGACCTAATCATAAATTTAACTGATGCCTCTTCAACTATAACATTGCAACGCAATCACTATCTACTTGTACTTATTTTGACCTAGATTTGGAGGAACACTCGCTAATTTAATAATGATACGTCAGAGATTTTAGGCTTATTTAAGCCTTTTTTTTTAACTCTTATTTCTAAATTTTAGAATATTTTTGTACAAACACGTTTCATGAGCCTAATGTAATGCCTCTCAAGTAATCTTCTAATATAAAAAATAAAAAATAAAAAACTCATATGACAATAGTATGCTAAGGATTGTATTTGAACAGCTTCCTCAGTTATATAAGATTGGTAAAATACGAATCAGTTGACTACATCAAACAAACTAAAGCTGTGGTCAATAGCCATTTGGTATACCTACATGATCAGATTAACTAATAATATAAATTTAGGTGACTAGCAAGGATCCATCACCTCTTCCCAATAAGAAATTGCCAGATTATATCGTAATGAAGTTATCATCTTTGTGAGAGAGCATTATATTTCCCAGTGCCAGTGGCTGTATTTTACAAAGATTGCGTTATATGTTGAAAATCTTAATGCAAGACGAAAAAAATTCCATAATCCTAATATTCTTAGAATAAATCACATAGCATAGGTGTAAGTCTCTAAATGATTCAATAAAAAAAAATTCATGTAAGGACTTCTATGTTGATGGTTTTTTTTTTTTTTTTTGACATCCACGGCAATGAATTACATTATAACAAATTGAACTTTCCTTTTTATTTTTCTTTCCTCTGCATGAAAATACCTTTATTTTCAAGAAGATTGTTAACATACTTGATTGAATACAGTAACCAGCAAAATTGATGAGGAAGATGATGGGAAGAACAACCAAATAATATAAAAGGCGGGAGAAGAGAGAGATTGACCTCGTTTTAAAATCAACCTTGTTCCAGAAAATGATCGTCTAGTTATGAACAAGCACACTGAATCATTTGATAATTCTTTTCTTTTCAATTGAGGAGGATCTATCACCCGCAAAAGGTCTTTTGGCTGACTAACTCAAACAAACAATGAAGCCAGATTCGTGCAGCAGCTAACAAGTTAGCTAAACTTGCCAATTTCCATCTTTTTCTTGATTGCTCTCTGACCATGGTAGACAAATGAATCTAATATTCCTGAAACTGTGAAAACACCTGAATGCAAATACCAAACAAAAAGCAAGTGAATTTTTTAAATCCAAAATTATATAAATGCGCAGTCATGAAAAAGAAAATAGTATTGATAAACATGGAATCGAGATCCCTGAAAGCTTAAAGATTCAGAACTACTAAAACTATAATCATGTACCATACTCTTATAGGAAATGTATCCTATTTGTGACAACTAAGAGAGTACACACCAAAAACTGAGACAACAATCTGCATACTAAATGGAAAGACATCCACCAAAATCTTACATGACGGAGGGTACTGTATTCAACGTCTTTAGCATCAGAAAATAATTGCACAAAGCCAAATTAGTTACAGGGCAAGTGGAATTGAAGCGTGCAATATACTCAAAAGACTAATATTATGAATTCTAAACAAGAGTATTTCCCATGAGCTGCTCGAAATTTCCATAAAAAGCAACAAAATTACCTCCTACTATAGCACAGACATTTGTCAGAAAATGCAAGAATGAAACATGTTGCTCAGTGAAAGTCACCTGCCAAAGAGCCACAGAAGATTGATTATAAAATCAAAAGAATTATATTGAACTAACAGCTTGTACTTTTTCTTCTATCTAAAATTCTTCTTGAAAGAAAATCTGGTGAAGTACCAAAACAATATCAATGTATTTTTGATTGTTAGGACAAACCTTGATCAACTTATTAGAAGAAAAAAAAATATCAATCTACTTATATCAGTTCACCCTAACCTATTGATTTGGGATGCCCACCTTAATTGGTGAAAGATCATAAAAGAAGAAAACACCAGGAATAGCTTGAAGACGACCAAACTCTGTACCCCTATAATGCTCTGTCACAGAAAACTGCAGAATTTGGTCCAAATGCATCAGGTCACGATCTAATAAGCACACAATACTAGAGATTTTGAAATGTATAGACAGACCTGATTTGACTGGATGGTGTGCCCACTTATGTCAGTGTATACGGTAGGAACCACCTGCAAGTAAGCAGCAAAACAAACTATCATCATTTGCTCTAAAAAAAAAAAAAGCTTAATACTTCCATCACCCATTGAGAATGCAGATCCAAGTGGAACGATATACAGCAAACATGGTAAAGGTTTTTCATAGCAAGCAAAATTATTACAACAGCAAGGCTAAAAATCTTGATGTCTATTGGTTTTTCCTATAATTGATTAGTTCAACAAAGACACTGATCATACACATAAATGTCCTTGGGCTTGCACTAGCAAAGCTTAGCAGTAACCAAAAAGCTTAGGAATGAATTTAATGGCGCCCAGTCGAAATAAAGCCTGTTTAGATTGTTTAATCACTTAAGATGAAATAGGATTGTGCAAATTACTGGGACAAGAAGACACCTTGAAAAAAATTACGAAGGAATGACATGAAAAATGATGATTGAGGAAAAATTTTGTTGATTTACTTCACTTGAAAGCTAGGTGCATAGCAATAACACAATCACCTTGCTAATTAGGCCCCACATGTTTTGATTTTCAACAATTTCAGTACATTAAACAGCCTTTTGTTTCATTCTTTTGTACTTTTTTCCCTTTGCTCGAAAGATTGAATCTGTTGCAAATTATGGCGTTTTTCATTACTTCATATGCATTTACAATTTTACGTATCGAATGACCCTTCAAATTATTGCAATGCCACATAGGTCGTATAAAAATCTCAGTTCTACCAATCTCAACTTTGTCCTAAGAAAATCAAAATGGATAGTCAATGTTACACCAAATGAATGCTTCCATAGTTGAAAGCACAGTTAAAACAAGGACGTCTAGAAATATGCACTCCTTGGCATTCTACATAAAAAAAGATGGCTAGAATAACATGGTGCAAAAAACATCTCCACAGTTGGCCCTTGACAGAAAACCTAATCAACTAAACACTCAACATCTTACTTCTCATTAGAAGAGGCCAGTACAAAGAGTTCTGCACTCCAGGGCTGTAAGACAAGACTATCATGTTCTCATTGTTGTTGGGTGCTTCAAAGAAACCTCTAGAAGAAAATCCACCTTAAGCATAAGAAAGGAGGATAAGGAGAAAATAAAGGATACATATTAAAGATTTGAAACTGATACGATTCTCTGCTTTAGCAGTAGATTTCATGGTGCCTAGCCGCCATCTTGGTAGTAGTTTAAAAGCTGGTAGCTTAATCATGAAATCAGGGTATGAAAATTTGATTTTCTTCTGGACTTCAGTCACTTCAAAACCATAATTAATTCAGCAAACTTTAATTTGATGTAGAGAGTTTTTGAAAAATTCACTAAACTAGATAAGTATAAAGAATTTTAGCATAGATGCTAAGATAACTAGATGTATTCTAATATAAGCCAAAAACCAATATAAATAGAGGCTTTTAATAATTGAAAACATCCATAAATAGCCTACCAAAATAAATTTTGTTCAATGGGTCGATAAATTTAAAATTGTAGTTTTTGGTCTTAATCCCTTTTCTATGTTGCAATTTTCAGTTCCGTGGTGGCTTACTTCTTGACCATATAGTTTGCTAATTTGTAATTCCATTCAACTAGTTATTAGTTCATTGTTCAAATGTATTGCCTTTTGATCTAGTTCTGTAGTTTTTTGAACAAATTTTGTCAAAATTGTACACTTTATTATTACACCCACTTGACACTACAGCGATTTGGAAACCGAAAACAATTGGTCAACCTTTTTGATTTTTTGGACCATGCCTGGAATCACTCTGCATATATAGAGTTTCAATCTAGCAATTGGTAGGTGGAGAAACAAAAGTAGTACATAAGAGGTAACGTGTACGACTCCATGGTCCCAAGAGGATCAGACTCTACAAATTCTTAGCTTTGGAATCACAGGAACAGAAACTAATCTGTGGTTGTAAGATTAAGATCTGAAGTAAAATTGGGAAGGAAACAAAGCAGTTGTCTCACCTGGATAAAATCTATGAAGCATATTAATTCCACAATCCCGATACAGAGGAGTGTAGACACCACAAAAAGATAAAAATAAAAATGGGTTTCTCCACCATTACCATTGTTAATTAACATGAACATATTAAGACGACGTCCATCAAAAGAAAATAGCATTTTTTTTAAGGATTTGGCCACTAAGCTTTTCAACTACTGATGATTAACAAATGTCTTAGTGATTTCTGCTTTTTGCCTGGAGGAGAGGTAGAATGGGATGATTAGTGCAGACTTTCAAGGATGAAATTTGACTTTGACGTAGTTTAAATTCTGGGGCTTGAGTATTAAATTAATCCTTTTTCTTTCTCTTACCTATTGATTGAAATAGGACAATCTATCAACCCTAAGCCTAACTCCTCAGCCCTAGATATTCTTTATCCTTGGTTTTGGTTTTCTGTTATTAAAGTTTCATTTCCCTCTGACCAAAGATTATTTCTCACTGATTAAAGGAGACAATAAAAAGGAAAAAAAAAATTATCAAATTGAGATGATGGTCTTGGGAAATTTTCCCAGGCTCTTTAACTGTTCCTGATGAATGCCATACTTTTTGAGTCTATTGCCTGCAAGTAAAATCATCCCACAATTCATCACATGATGCACATTTTTGCTACAGAGATCACATTACAGAAAATATATCATTCATTCCTTAAAATAAGAGGCCTGCATCACATAAAATTGACAAGACTATGCAAGTTTGCTTTAAAAATATCAAAATTTAAGTCAATATTCATTCCCAGCAAAATGGAGGGGATAAGATCTTCCAAAACTTGCATCAATTTGAGAATTTTTACCTTGATGAAATATTGGTACATTCCCTGTGTCGTTTGTTGGACCCACTGGACCCTGAGAGTTTAAGAAGTTAAAGTGTATATTGAACATGCATAACCAACAATGACCTCATGCTTAATTAGGACGGAAGATATACTAACCTATCAAGAGGATTCACGACGCCAGGGAAATATTCTCCAAAAGACAATCTATTGATTTTGTGACTTATCTGACATAATGTAAAGCAAGAAGCAAAAAATATTGTTTTATACAAAGCAGAATATAGTGCTAAAAAATCACTTTACTGGTAATGTAAAATAAGAGGTTCAACAAACAACTTGTTCAGTTGGCTGCATAACAGCCGACAAGTAAATGGGTTAATTGTTGTGTATCCATAAAGTTAAAGCAGTAACCTAAGCGTCAAAGTCAGAAATCTTTCTCTAAACTTAGAAGTTAATATATTGAGATGGCATCTTACATTAAAGCTATCCTTTTGAAAAGCAAGCAAATCATGTACATGAACATTTGACTGCTGAAAGCTTTTCCCAGGTGCAAAATGAAAATTTCCAGCCACCTTCTTAACTTCCAAAAATCCATAAATATTGCATCCTTCACCTTCTTCGTCTTTAATTTTTTGGAGGAAGCCTTCCCTTTTGCACTGAGTTTTCACAGGAGAAGTTGGCAAAGATTACCCATCAAATTCATGAGCAAAATTTACAGTTATTCATCTAGATTTGTACATTGATCAATAGGGGATGAGTACAAAGAAAGGAAAGAAAGAGAAAAATGTGAGATGTGGTACAGCTCCTATCCAGCAAAAAGGGCTGGCGCAATCCATGAGTCTGTTACCACAAGTCACAAAGATAAAAATATAGAACCTGAAATTGAACAAGTAAGCCAAACATGATACTAGTAACATAATATCATAGACTGGAAAAATACACAAATTTATAATACCATAAATTACATTTACCATACAAAGAACTTGTCATTGTCATCTAGATGGCTCACATTTCAACTTACTAAAGTATTTCTTGACAATCAAATCTTGTAAAGAATAAAAGAAAACATCAGAAGTACACAAGAGGTTTTTGAAAAAGTGAGTTATGTTGAACTTTTATTTATTAGAGCAGTTATAAATTATTAGGTATATATTTGTATACACATTATAGTTATTTTCTTTTGCATTTTCACTCATTTTAATGTAGTTTATTTTATTTTATTTTTTTGCATTTTCGTTCATTTCAGAGTTATCAATAGAAATCCTAGCATTTCAACACTCTCTTCTCTATTCTTTAGTATTACTCATATGGTATCAAAGCATCAATCAGTCAGAACTTTGCTTGATGATGGGATGAAGACTATATGCTAATGATTGTTTATCATGTGTCTTGGAGATCAAACTTAGTGAAAAATGAACACTAAGTTAATGCAGTGAAGGTCACGCCTAGGCCCTTGGATTTAATAAAACCACTTTAGCCATGCCCAGTACCCTGGAGTGGTTCTTTTCAATTTTTTTTTTTTTCTTTTTCAAGGGCATTGATGAAGTTTTTTCTTTTTTAAAAACAACAGCAGCATCTATGAAGTTACAACCACCCATTGAAGATATAGCAAGCACAAGAACTCTAATCAAGAAGTATACTTAAGGAGGACTTGAACTTGAGCATTTTTCTTGACTTGAAAATGAGAAATACACAAAATAATAGGACCCTACCTAGGCAAATGCAATAAATGCATACATAAATCTTAACATAAATAAGCCGCTAAGTTTGTGGACCAGACAATCCTAAGTATTTATTCATAATTAGATACATTTATCATAAAATTCTCAACTGAATCGTATTTATTATAATTTTAGGTTAATTTCTATTTCTAACATACCCTAAAACATTATTCATGAACTTAAAAAATCAAATTTAATCTTAGACACCCCCAATTAAGCTATGGTTTGAACAACACCTAATGCATGTTTGAGCTTAAAAAATACTCTCAGCTTTGTTCCTTCATGAAAATGTTGGCCACTTGGTCATGAGCAAGCAATACTTGATCATAACATTGCCATTTTTTCTACTAAATCTAAGATGAAACGACATTTGATTTGAATATGCTTACTTTGCCATGAAAAATTGGATATTTGGTAAAACCAATGGTAGATTTGTTATCACAAAACAAAAGTTGATGCTTCCGCTAGAGCTTGCTTGAGCTCTCATAATACCATCTCAACCAAAGTGCTTGACAACTCATCATTACCGAGATAAATATTCTGCTTCGACAGCTAAAAAAAGCCACAAAGGTTTCCTTTATAGGATGTTCTAGAGAAATGTTAGGAATTAGCCTACATTAGTAGTAAACATGAATCATATGAAAATTTTATGATGAATATATCTTGGTGTGAACATATTGAACAGATTTATGAATGTATCTAGGAGTTACTGATGCACGTACTTGGAGTTGGGTGATCCATAAACTTGGTGGATCATGCATAGTAGGATTTTAATGTATGCATTTACTGCATATGCCCAAGGTTTAAAATTCCCTGAGACCTTATCGATGAAACTAGTCATAATTTTCCAGTTGCAGCCTTTACTTCACTATTGCCAAGGTCTGCTTCCATCAAGTGCAATCTTAGACTAAGATCCTCTTTGCCTTCACAAGTGGAAACTGTTCTAGATCACCACCTACAAATTCTTGATGGTGTCATTTCATTTGAGGATCATGGTAGACTTGCTTGGTCTTGGGACCCTTTTGGTGATTTCTCCACAAAATCATTCATGACGACCATTCTTTATATGTTTCACCACCTTCTTACATCACTCTTCTTTATCAAAAAAACAAGTACCATCAAAAGTGAGATTTATGGTGCCTAGGGAAAGTGAATACCACTAGTAAACTTTATGTTGCTAAAGCTTACAGTATAACTCACATCATTGGCCTATATCCCTACTCAAGGAAGGTTTGGTGGACATGGCGGTCTTTGTTCCCAATTGTGCCCTTAGAAGCATAGGAATAGGGTCTACATGGCATCGTCACCATATGTATGAAAATTAGTTGAATTTTGATAAAATTAGTCAAATTAATTAGGTAATTAAGACAATCGAAGTGAAATTCACCGATAATTGTAAAATTATAAAATTTCGTCGAAATCTTCTAAAAAATCAGCGGAGTTCAACTAAAATCGAAGTTTCAACAATTTTTGCAAAAAAATGTATACAAGCCTTAAAAATGACATTTTTTAATCAAAGAATGTATATAGTGCACAAAAAGTTTTATGTATAATTATAGAAATTATAAAAAAAAATTTGCTCTATAAATGAAGAAGATTAAAGGCGAAATATATGCAACTTACGAGTGGCTATCCAAGAGAAAGAAGAACAAGTTGTAGCTTGGAGGAGAGACGACAGAGAGAAGACAGAGAAGAGAAAAATAAGCTGAGAGCCTACGAGGAGAGGCATTAAGAGAAGAACAAGAAACAAGGCCATCTATTGTAATAGATAGAGAAGATCGAATACACTTGCACTTGTAGCGAGTAGAAAGCCAACAATCAATCAATTTAGGGTTTATATTCGTAAGACCATTAGGGCTTGACAACAAGTTTATTTTTCTTTCTATTTTTTTTTAATAATAGTTTTAAGTTAACATGCGGAATGTATATTAAACATTGTTAATGTTAAAATAGACATTAAAAATCATTATATATATACTTTTATATGTAAAATATATTTATTTATATTTGTTTTCATCATTTCTAATAGAAATTGTAAATATTTCAGCACTTACATAATTTTTTTTTTTTAACCTTTCTATGTTGAAAAGTTTTTATAAAAAATCTTTCGAATTTCTCAAACTCATCGAATTAATTCTTACTTTCAAAGGTTGAAATTTGAGGCAAAGTCGAATTTTCATTCCTTGATCTTCACATTCAAAAAAAGTCTACACAATAGGTGCAAGGATCTTTGGCACATTATTTGCTTAGCAGTGATTTGGTCACTATGGAAGGAGAAGAAATCCAAGGGTCTTTGGAGATTGCGCTAGGTTTATGGCTGAGGTGTGGACGAGATCCTATCCACTGGAATCTTTCCGGGTTACAATTGTGAACTGTCCATGGGTTTTCATCGTTAGAATAAATGCAGGTGTGAACAAATATGTTCATAATTAGGGGGCTTCTTAAGTTGTCATTTTTGGTATAACATCTTATCGGTCGTTTTGTCATGTACAACGTTACACATTCATTTGTATCAATATGCAACATACTTCATTATTTCTTGGACAAAAAATAAATAAAAAAAACCGATTTTCTAATCCTTTCCAAAATTTTCATTGTATGACTCATCAATTTAATCCCTTAATAATTCACATAATTTTTGAAAATCTCCTTTATATTCATGTATGAAAATCAGACACTTTTTCCTCCAATTGTTGGACATTCTTTAAGTTGTTACCACCTTGTGAAACAATTTGTTTAATTACAAGACTCAAATTTTCCTTAGGCCTTTTTAAAACCTCAATAGGGATAGCATTCGGTGCTAAAGCTTTCACATGCTCATTTTCCTTGAATCAATTTTACCTCAAGTGTGCTAGTTGTATAAAAGAGTTGATTTTCAATAGTTGCCCTTAAATTATCATGTCCTAGTACTCTTAAATTTTCTTTGTGTTTTTCATTCAATAATTCTGCACAGTAAGCTTTCTATCCTTCACTCATCCTGTGTTTAATAAGACTCTTTTACTGCCTTCAACACAATATGATTAAGATCTGGTCTTTTCGCTTCATTTATAATTTCGAAATAACTATTAAATAAAGGCCAATTTTCCCCTTTCTTTTACCACCAAAGTATAAAGTGGAAGTTAAAAAAATAAATAAATAAATAACAGAGAGAGAGAGATAGAACCCTATAATTTGCCAAAGTACTTTGAAAAAAATTAAAAAATATATAATATGGAAAAATACAATATATTTTTGCTTAAATTTATATTTTTCAATTAAAAAATCCAAAATTTTAAAAGTAGTATAAAATCTGATAACATTTAACAAAAAGATAAAATTTTACAAAGGAGTCAAAAAAACTGTTATGTCATCAATAAAAAAAAAAAAAAAAAGAAATACCAATATAATTATATGTTATTTTCAAATTCAACCAAATAGCATATAAATTTTTATAATAATTTGAAAAGCTAACAGATTGTGTCCTTCAAAGGATATACATTACCTAAAAGAGAAGAAAAGAAGCAAATAGTAAATAGTTGAAAACAATGGAAGTCTAAGGTGCTGAATACTAGTTGTGCAACACAATTTTTTGTCTCTGTTCTTTTTTTTTTTTTTTAATACAACTAAATGGTATCCAGGCGTCACTCAAGTAATGGTTGCTGAAGCAGGAGACACTCCTAGTGGCCCAATGCAGGATTTGAACTTGGTATCCCATCTTTCTGCCTCTACTGTGTTTCATTTGTGTGACACAAGTAGGTGTCCCACCATATAGCAATCACATATTGACCATACTCAGTTTCTATGACGACATATCATATTGTGCGAATCATCCCCATTTAATAAGTTTGCTTTTCCCTAGCCACAAAATGATGCAAAAATTTGTGACAGAATCAGCTCCAGTCAAAAGAACGTACAAGCATCTCCAACATTAACTGAAGCAGGTTTATGCATGATCCCTTTCTTCTATTATTCTTATCAATTTCAAGAGAATTTCAATTTTAACAATGAAATATGCAATTTGAAGATGATGGATGTGTGGTAAATAAAAATGGATTTAGAATCATATGCGTTCAGGAAAATATGAGAGCACACTTGCTAACCTGATCAATCAAATCAGGATTTGACAGTGCCCACCCTTTCTTTCTATATGCTTCACGCACTTCTTCACATGAATTACAGCAATCTTCATCTGTCTGCAGAAAGCAAAAGAGGGAAAATATGTATCTTTGCCATGGGAATACCCTATAGAAGGAAGGAAACATTTTAGGAATAATAATCAGCTAGTACATCAGCCAAATCTGTATGCAAACATAATATAGGAAGAATGATGGCATCATGAACTAATAATACCAGATAAATTGTAAAAAGTAACAATCGGGCTCTTGAAAATTATAAATTTGCATGTGCTAACATCAGAATACATTCAACACGAAAGGGACATGGATCCCATCTACTACATGGAAGTCATTCTTCAATTGTGCATTGTCATGGACTCATCTAAGAACATCTTTAATCGTTATATCATTCAAGAGTTTGATGTCTCTATCATATTAGCAACTCATTAACTTTTATCTATTAGGCTATTACTCCTAGTGGTTCACAGTTTATTAGACTATACTATATTGGACTCGTAATCGCATCAACTCATTATTCAAACTATTTACAATAAATATTATATAAAATACATATTTCTTTTCATAATATATATAATTTAAACTATTTACACTTAAATAAAAATTATATGTGATTATTTAAATATTTGAAAAGTTATATTATTTATTTTTATAATTTATTTATTCGAAATAAATTATTTATTATTTCTAAAATATAACTTTTTATTTATTTTAAGTAAATATTTTATTGTTTTGAAAAACTTTATAATATTTTATAAGAAAATATTATTTATAAATATTTATGAAATATAATATTTGAAAGTATTTAAATTGTATTTTAATATTTTAATATTATTTTTAAACTATATACATATAATTGATTTATATGAATTATCATTTACTATTAAAGAAATAATTTTTAAATGTTAGATTTTGTGAAAATCTAATTTTATTTCTAAAGCCGAAACATATTTATATTTATTTAAAAAAATTAAAAAAATATAAAATGATTAACTAGATATCACATGTAAATAAAAATTACATAACATTCAGTAATTAACGACATTACATCATGAAACGATGTTTAAGTACTATAATATAAAAATATATTAATTTTCATCTTTGTTAATACCAAAGTGTGCCCAAATATATTCCACTAGGTCTAATCAAAGATGATGATGCACTTCCTTATCACGTATTTGCATTCCTTGGAAGGAACTGTCAAACATTCGTGCTACACCTATGATTAACAAGAATAGATGCTTCGCCTTCATCATCATTCCAATTTGTGATTGTATCTCTTTCATCCTCAACAATCATATTATGCAATATTATGCACGCATACATTATATCCTTTAATTCTTTCCTATTCCAAAATCGAGCGGGGCCCCATACAATGACCTAATGATATTAAAGAACACGAAATGTTTGCTCAATGTCCTTTCTTGCAGCCTCTTGCATTTGGATATGAAAAAATTTTAACAAACATGACCCTCTCCAGATGTATGTACCATCGGCAAGATAATATCTTTTTATGTAATTTGTGTCATTTAAAGTGAACTGTATATTTGGAGCGTATCCGTGCAAGACATCATTAAACAAAGAACTTTAATTGAGAACATTTATATCACTGCTAGACCTTGCAACTCCAAAGAATGCTTGTCATATCCACAAGTCTATAGAAGCCACCACTTCTAGCATGACTGTTGGAACACCTTGATCACATCGAGTAAATTGACATTTCCAAGCAATTGGGACAATTTTCCCAATGCCAATGCATGCAATCTATGCTTCCAAGCATGCCAAAAAATTCATAATGTTCCAAATGTAATTGAAGTAAATGTTGAACATCTTCATTATTTGGTCTTCCAAGATATCCAATTGAAGTTAATGTCCAAAAATCTCCATTATACATCAATAGAACTTGAATAAACACTCAATTGCAATGCATTCACTAATCCTTAAATACTCATCAAAATGTTTGGCTAGTGCCCCATAAGCTAATTGTCATATAGCATCAGTGCATTTCTGGAGTGGAAAAGTTATTGTTTACCAGTTGCATCAAACTTAGTTGAAAATATTCTAAATTATTTTGAAAAGCATCTACAATATGCAAGAACAACGCTTCGTGCATTTGAAATCTTCATCAAAACATAATAATAGAACAAATGGTTCATCAGCAAAATAATTTTTCAAAAGTCGTTCATGTCTTGCTTTACGATCTCAATTAAAATGCTTTTGTCATCTTCAACGGCTGCTAGATGTTACACTTGTAAGTTGTCTTTGTCAATCCAATAAAAAGAAATATATTTGCTCTTTAGAATCATCTAAATACTCATTGATCAAAAATTCTTTAATTTTTCTAATTGGGCAGGATACATTACTGTATGTAACTCTTACTGTACCAACTTAATCGATCCTAAAATATGATTACAACATTCATCAAATTTATAGAAATCTTCAAACAGCTAGTTTCTAACAAATAACTTTTTAATCGCTCGTTTGTAATGGCTAGTTCAATGAGAATTAAATGAAATTAACACAAGAATAATCAAGAGTTTATAATTAATATAAGTAACAAAATAATTAATAATTAAGGCGACGACTTTGTATACATTTATAGTTAACTACGAATAACTATATTTTCTTCTTATAATATTATAAATTATACGACAGTCTTCAAGTTATTCGGGGTTCATATGACTCGTATCCATTATCAAAATTTGATGATCAATAGCTACTTCATATAATTTTTGCAAATTTTTCTTCTCAGCGTATTTTTCATTTCTCCATTGCACCATTTATTCCCACTTTTCATGTATATCTATTGTAGTAGATATATTTGTCCCCTTCTCCTTTCCCTTTTCCTTTGCCTTTTCTCTTTTAGGCCTTTTGACTAATCAAACCAACTTCAACAACATCATCATCAACCTCAAGACTTGTATCTGCATTTTGATGAAGATGTGCAAGCACCAAATTCATTAATTCGTATTTTCTTTGTTGATCGGTGCTAAGAAGTGTTTGATCTCTATTTTAGATTATCTTTTAACATCATCGTGGGTAAAATGCTTCTTACATTATTGATAGTATATTGTTCAAGCACGTTCCCTCAATTAGTCTTCATTCAAACCAGTGTTGTTAAGGCGGTAAGACGATTTAAGACGGTAAGCCTCAATAAGGCAAGGCGGGACCTAGGCGAGGACTAGGTGGCGCCTAGGCAGTCCTTAAAATAATTATTTAAAGATCCCTGAAGAATTATTTATTTATTTATTGGTCCTTTACCCAATATATATATATATATATTCCTAAAAAATTATTTAATATTTTTTTATAATTTTATTTATTTATATTTTACATTTAATTAATTAATGATTTATAAATTATAAAATTATAAATAATGACATATTAGATAATACATTATGATAAAATCATGATCATCATAAGTTCACATACTTCATATTCATAACATTCAAAAAAGAAAAGTTAATTCTGTGCGCACGAGAGAGAGAGAGAGAGAGAGAGAGAGATACGTAAAGAGATAGAAGAGAGACGTAAATAGAGAGAGACAGAAAAGAGACCTAGATAGAGAGAGAGAGAAGAGAAATGCAGAAAAATAGAGAGGAAGAGAGTGGAGATAGAGGAGGGACGTAGAAAGACAGAGAGGGAGAGATGCAAAAATAGAGAGAGACATAGCAAAGAGAGTTGGAGAGACGCAGAAAGAGAGCAAAGAGAGAAAGGGAGAGACATGACAGTGAGATGGAGAGAGTCGTCAGAGTCGCTTGCCGGAGTGTCGGAGATGATCGCAAGAGTCTAAGAGATGATCGTCGGAGTTGGTTCTAATCGTTTGACTTTAAGAGGTTTGAGAACGAAGTTATTAGATTTAGGTTAAAATTAAAAAATTAATTAATTATTTAAAAGTCCTCCTATTTTTTAAAAATTTACAGAGAAGTCCTCCTAGCTCCTAGGCGGTGGCCTAGGCGTTGAGAGGGCCTGGACGCCTAGGCGGCGCCTAGGCGAGGCCTAGGCGACGCCTTGACAACATTGATTCAAACCACCATGGTGCTCTGCTAATACTTTGGAAGAAGTCAAAACCAATGTTGCTTAACAAAATATGATTTTCTAGGTGGACCAAACTTTTGATTTTCATTGAAGTACTCCATAATGCGTTTACAAAACGTTTTGTCATTTTGTCTATTGTCAACAATACCATTAGTTGAAATTGTTAAGCAAGCACTCACAAGCATATCGATCATCTTCCACACTTCATAGTTGACGCTTGTGAACAACATTTTCGCTCGGCTCCTTTGAATGAATAATCTTCTCACTCGTTAGTTGTGTAGAAAATGGTGGAATTTGATAATCAAAGATGGAATCTATCTTGGTTAGATTTTCAAGTTGCGTATGGAAAGTCTAATCACAATTTTAGGCAATTGAGAAATAAATAGTTATTCGAAATTAATACTTAAATATGGGGAAAACGTATTTGGTGACAGATATGTACAAAAAGGAAATCGAAATCATTGTTGATTTTAAACATTAATATTGGGGTAGAAAAAATTTTGGGAATTTGAAATATTTAGAGGATAAAAGTTTTGCATATTTTGTAGTTGTGCTAAAAAAAAATGGATAAGAAAAATTTTGAGGAGTTTGAAAATTATAGTGTTTGGATATGGGAAAGCTGAAGAACTGTCAAATGGATCCATTGTATAATAAAACACAATTATTTTTTTGTAAATAATGAGAAAGTGAAAGATCGAAAGTAGAAAAATATTTTTAAAGAAAGAATGAATATAAAAATTTGTTGGTGAAAGAATGAAATTTTTTAGTAGATGAAAGTGGTAGTTATAGCTTTTTAATCAAAATATTACAAAATACATAAAATATCAAAAAATCATAAAATTACAAAATTTATTAAAAAAGAAAAGTGATGTTTACTAGTCGTTGCACATTTGGAATAGCTAGTAAACCAAAAAATAAAGTAACAAAATTAAAGAAAATACTAGTTATTTCAATGGCTAGTTTCTTATAAAAAAATAAAAAAATAAAAAATTGTTGACAAGTCATTGCTCGTCACCCAAAAAAAAAAATCAGCAGGCGAGCATTTGGACATCTCAATAATGTGGCTAGACACCCCATTTCAATGAGCATAAGACAATGCCCATTGAACGCCCACTAAAGTTTCCCTAAGAAGACAACTAATGAAAACAATAAATAAATGCTACTGCAATTAACAAGGGAGATTGGTTGCAAGAGAATATGCTAGATTCAAAACCAATAAACAGGTGCATATGGAATAAGAAAGAAGTTAAAAAATGCTTTATTTCCATCATAACACTTATAATTGATTAAGCAAAAATTAAACTTTGCCTTTCTTTTCTTCTGCAATTGATGTTTGGTGGAGTGTACAAGGATATTACTGATATCATTTTAACATAAAGTACATCCTTTTTGTCACATCAGTCTATTTAAGAATCCTGGGCATCATTGTCCTAATATTTCTATGGAAGGGGGACAAGATAATCAACATTAAGAAGTGATGGTACTTGTATTTCACACCCGCTTCTTTTGTTATTTCATTTTCATACATAAGGTCTCACTAATGTATTCTTGGCAGAAATTGCAATTGCTAAGGTATCAATCTAAAGATCACATCTGAACCTAAAAGTTACCAATGCAGCAAAAGGTTCCAAAGATATACATAAACTAATACTAACACTCAGAAGCCTAACATTTTCAATTGAATAAATCAGCCATAATAGGCGATTTATGACTCAAAGGATTGAACACAACAACCAAACTAACCAACTTCATGTCAGCTATTAACTCATTGATACATACTATGATTGTAATCTTATGATGAAAGACATGGCCAAAGAAGAAAATAAAGATCAAGGAACCACAATCACAAAGTGAAGCTTTCATGATATTCTTATTTCCATATGCAACAATCAACTATCATTCTATTAAGTGTATGAACCACCAATACACCATGCCACCATGTAACCTAAATTCCGCTACAGCCACTTTTGCATGTAAGGACAGGAATCAATTTACATTGATCTGTTCCAAAGAGCAGTAAGGGGAAATTTAATCCAGTCTAGAAACAAAATGAAACAAAAGCCAATTTTCTCAGTATATTGTCACCAGACGCCTGAAATATCAAAACTCATAATTTTGAAAGTCAATAGGAAGAACTGTTCAAAAGAGCTACATTTTAGTTTTTCTTTTCCTCCATGAAACAGACTCCAATATGAATCACATTCATTTGTAAAGTTTTTCCCTTTCAATTAATTGCTTAATGTAATTCTTTTCATCTCTTGTAATAACCGGAAAAAAAAAAAAAAAAAAAAAGAAGAAGAAGAAAGAAACCATGTTGGAAGCTTTAAAAACAGATATCTGAGCTGCGTTGCATGTTTTAATTGATTTAGTCTTTGAATTGATAGCAAGGAAAATCATGAAATTAGATCATAAGAATCCATAAAGTCCTGAACTGATTCCCTATTACGGCCAAAAAAATGAATAAATATTAGCTTCCCAGAGCAATTAAAAGTTTTGTACATATCCATATCCTTACATGGCTTGCACTGTATATTAAAGGACTGCAAGTGTTCTATAGGTAAAAAATTTAGATGTTTAAGTAGGAAAACTCACAGCTTCTGAACCGTAGCATGAACCACAGTATGTTTCATTGTGTTCAAGCCTCCCACCATGTCTCTGTAAAGGCTTCTCAATCTGTTCGAACAATGACAAAACAGAAAAAAATTAATTAATTAAAAAAATTCAAATTAAGTGAAAAAAACAATATTTACTAAACTAGACAAAGATAATACCAAGGAAAAAGATGGAATATAACACTACATGTAATTGGAAAATAAAAGAACACCACACAAAGACAGAATTATCAACAAAACTTAGCAAAGTTATCATAACATTTTATTTTTTGTGGTCCTATCTACTATCACCAAAACTGACCGAGGGTTGGGTCATACATATACCACCAAATTATCAAGTTTCAGGCCCATTCTGTGTGTAAGTTCCCACTAAGTAAAAAATGCATGTAGGAGGGCTTAGGTGGTTTCATCATGTTTAGAAATTATCCTTGAGTCCTTTCAAATGAATGACAAACAAAGGTTGATCGTTGCCACACTTGGTTAACGTATTAGTAACTAAAGTGGTAGATTATGAGCAGGTATACAATACCACCAAAATTACCGGGTTGGTTCATACATGTACCACTAAATTATCAAGTCTTGGGCCTATTCTTGTGTAAGTTTTCACTAGATAAGAAAGGCATGTAGGAGGGATTTAGTGGTTTATCATGTCTAGAAATTATCCTTAAGTACTTTCAAGCGAAATGACAGACAAAACTTGACTGTGGCCTCAATTGGTTAATGCGTCAATAAAAGTGGTAAATTATGAGCAAAAGCATACTTATGATGTTGTCATGCTTTATATATATGAGCAATTTACCTCATTTAGATCCCTTCCATGTTCCTCTAAAGATGTAAAAGTAAGGGTGTTGTCTCCTAAGATCTGCTGCCAATTGTTAGTGAACTATATCCTGTAACCTAGGCTTGGAAGATCTAATTTCGATTCTATTCTTCATACTCTAATGAATTTGGGTAGTTCTTGTTCATGCTCTAATGAATTTGGATGAACTACTCAACTAAAACATGCTTTGTGAATCTTAAAATTGAAATGTTATTTCAGTTCTCTAAAGTTTACTTTGCAACATTCGGAGAATTATACAAGTTAATAGATGAATTTGAAGACACAAGTAAAACATTACCCATTTACCCAGGCTTTAGTGTTCCTAGAAAGTTAAGAACAACAGAGTCCCAACAAAAATTGATACTCAAATACTATCGGCAGCGGTGCATGGGGAACAAGATTCTAGGTACTGGTTCATCATAAACATCAAATTTTCATAGCAATATAAATTGATAGCACAAAATCACAAACAAAGAAAAAACAATTTCAATAACTATTTTCAAGTAAATTTAATATTTCAATGTGACTATTCAATTGGTCTCATATATTTTCAAATTCTTTAGTTTGAGGACCAACAGCCACGTGCTCTATTCCTCTGAGCCACAAGCCCCACTTCATCTCCACTAAATCTATTCTTAAGAGTACATAACTCCTTAGCCAATTCAAGTTAAGAAGATGTGAAAGCATGTTTCTCTCTATAAGAACGGTGTTTCCGAAGGTGTGAAGTAAGAGAGAAGGGATGTCATAATTGGAGTTTTGAATAAAACGACCTTTTCATTTTTTTTAATAAGTAATAAACATGGAGGTGTGAAGCTTTTGATCATCCTTACATCAAGCTATTTTTCCACAAGACCTCCTCTACAATACCCTCACTACAATAGAGTTTGACTGCCAAGTTCACAATGAGTTGAAGTGGTTCCTCTATGCCCAGGACACCAGAATGTCAAACCATGAACAAAGCGAGGCATAAGAAAAACATATTAGCTAATACTGTGAGGTCTCAATTCTTGATTGGAGGGGACACCAAAGGCCTCTGCCCTTCCATTCATTAGATAGATAGAAAAGGAAGGCAGAGCCTTCATTTTTTTTCATGTTGTCAAAGAGTTTAAAAATGAGTGCAAATCGTAAATGCTTGATCAAATTGATCGTGTCATTTAAGAATAAGGTTCGAGTCTAAAGGTCT
This sequence comes from Tinospora cordifolia, assembly GCA_030144865.1. Taxonomy (NCBI): domain Eukaryota; kingdom Viridiplantae; phylum Streptophyta; class Magnoliopsida; order Ranunculales; family Menispermaceae; genus Tinospora; species Tinospora cordifolia. Next base: position 28,112 of record JAJIYU010000469.1, read on the forward strand.
GTTAGGATGCCTCAGTTGTATACATCACTACACTTCCACTTGATACCTATCGCAATGATAAATGGCTCGTTTCACCATAAACTTCTCTTGGATTCTCGAAACTTTTGTTGTTTCATATCCACACAGGGAAAGAACCTGCCTCTGTCTTGACTATGCTACCAGAGGATCTAGGAAAGTTGGAATAGAAGAGCACTCATCTGGGGTGGACTTACTACTTTATGCTTTCAGCAAGTCATTTGCTCCACACTTAGCTACCAAACGTTTAAAGTGCATACGATAACTAGTACACCAGATGTGTGTCTTTTATGATTCTCTTGTACTAGGAAAAGGTTCTCTCAACACTCTAACGCCCACACTGAATATGGACCGAACTGTCTCATGACATTTTAAACTCAACTCAAGTATTGCTTTAAGGGCGAACAGCCCAATCCTTGGAACATACCACAACCCCAACTTTCCCGTCAATGTAAACTCTTGGAGAAGATTAGTCTGTTATAACTAGAGTAACTTTTATCTATTAAATGATGACCCTTCCACTTAGCACCATCAGATCAGCAAAGCCGACTTTCATTCCTGCTTGACGGGTGAGTCTCGCAGTCAAGCTCCCTTTCGTCTTTGCACTTGAGGGTCAATCTCCACATGACACAAGGAAACCTTTGCATGCCTCTATTACCTTTTAGGAGGCCTTCGCTGCCTAAAAACTATCTATCTGAGATTGTCCCTTGGCTCATAAGTCCTAACACAAGGTTACAATTCTAGCTCTTGTAGAATATTATCTCACCAATGGCTCAGGCCCTCCTAGAAGTACGCTTCTTCGCCCTCCACCAAAGCTGCGCAAGGACCCAAAGCCAATGCCAAGGAACGATAAAGCTTCATAGGGCCTTTTTATCCAAATGTGGGCAATCGACATCTTCACAAACCTGTCTATTTCACCGAGCCTTGCTTCGAGACAATGCCCAGATCATTACGGCCTTCATGGGGATCGGAACTTACACAACAAAGAATTTTGCTGCCTTACTTACATTATAGTTTCACCACGGCTTCAGTCGCCAACTCCTTTGTCACTAGGTCACCAACTTGCTTGACCTTTCAACGTTGCGAAGGCGTAAAGCCCCATGATCTTACAACTTTACAAAGACCTATGTTTTTAGTAAATAGTCGCCCAAGCCTGTTCACTTTGACCCCCTTTATGAGAAGGCAACCCTTCTCCTGAAATTATGAGGCTATTTTGTCAAGTTCCTTAAAAAGAGTTGTATCACGCCTCTAGGTATTCTCTACCTACCCACCTATATCGATTTCGGGTACAAATATCATTTTTTTGTAGAAGATTGTTTGAGCTTTCATTAGGAGTATGGCATGGGTTACTTTAGCATCGTAGCACCTAATACCCAAACATTGGTTGGAAGAATTTTTTTGGTACCTCTTTTTAACCTAAAAAAGCAAGGTCACCTTGCATCCTTGATCTGATAACCATCTTTCCATTAGCCTAGCCTCCCCCATCCTTTGGGACCAACAAGGGTAATACAGAAATATTCACCTATTGTCCATCAACTACGCCTTTAGTTTTGATCTTAGGCCCTTGACAAACCTTGTGGGGGAACCCTTAGGTTTTGGGGCATTTGGATTCTAACTAATGTTTGTGTTACTCAAGCTAACAATCTCGTTTCCACTTCATCCACATCCACTCAAGCAAATGCTTCCCAATTAGGCAAACGCTCCCCTATCGATGCATTTTTACAATCCACAACTTTGACAAATTCTTTAGCCCATTTATCTTCAACACAAGAACGCTCAATCAATGAGCTATTATGCACTCTTTCAACGGCGACTACTTCTAGAAAAACCTCCTAGCTATCTCTATATCCCTACCTAGGAGTCTTAGCTGGTGATTTGGGCTATTTCCCTATCAACGATGAAACTTAATGCCCATCGTCTCACTACCCAACCCTGACCCTTTGGGTGATAACTAGTATTCAAAGTTTGCCTTGATCTAATATTTCTCTCGCAGCCTGCAACAAAACAGTGATTTACCCCTAAATGTCCAATCAATTGTTACGCCTCAATGCATTTTGGGGAGAACCATCTAACTCTGGGTTCGAGTGACATTTCAGCCCTAATCACAACTCATCTATAGATTCTTTAACATCAGTCGATTTGGGCCTCCACTTAGTTTCACCCAAGCCTCATCCTAGTCATGGATAGATCACTCAAGTTCAGGTCTATAAACAGTGACAATTGTCCTATAAAGACTCGCTTCCACTACAAGTCACGTAGGTTCCCTTAACCAAGTCACTACCCATGAGTCGTCAACTCATTCTTCACCAAGCACGTAATTGGAACCCACGTCTCATGCCACTACTTGGGAGCTTATAGTTTCCTATTCTATTTCACTCCCCGATGGGAGTTCTTTTCACCCTTCCCTCATGGTACTACTCCGCTATTTATCACCCAAGAGTATTTAGCCTTACAAGGTGATCATTGCTGATTCACACAGGATTCCATGTGCCCCATGCTACTTAAGTCACAGCATAAGCTAGTGATGCTTTTGGCTACTGGACTCTCGCCATCTATGGTTCAGCACTCCACCGCTTCGCCTAACAACACATGCTTTTATTGCTCTCCTACAACCCCATTTTTATGGTTTAGGCTACTCCTATTTCGCTTCCCGCTACCACGACAATTGCTTTTGCTTTCTTTCCTTTGGACACTAAGATGTTTTAGTTTGCAAAGTTCTCTCTTGTCTGCCCATGGATTTAATAGCAGTTCGAAAGGTTGATATATTCGAAAATTTTCTGGATCTACGCTTATTTTTAACTCCCCAAAGCATTTGCTCACCTGCTACGCCCTTCTTCATCTCCAGGTGCATAAGCATCCGCTATAAGTCTTTCCTCTTTTGAACCTCATCATTAACTTTAAAGCTATGTCATCTTAAGGTACTGCTATTAAAATGATACATACATACATACATACATATATATATATATATATATATATATATATGTTCAAGTGAAAATAATCTAACTATGCATACAATTATTTGAACTAAAGAAAAAGTAATGTAGACAAAATGCAGTAACTAACCTTAGGCGCACCAATTCCATCCTGCTGCGTCTCAATTACATTGCCATGAGAATCTAATCTTTTCTTGATTATGTCATGTTTCTGCAAGTAACATAGCACTTCTTGGAATTCAAGCATCAACAAACAACCTAAACTTATTCAAAGAAGTTGGTTTCTAAAGGAGACAGAAAGAACCAAGCTTGTAGCTATGAACATAAACATAGAAAAAACACCAACGAAAGAGTGGTAGAAAGATTTAAAAAAATTTGATTAACATCAATATTGTGCACAAAGATGTCAATCCTTATGGCTCAAGTTACATACTACATCAAGATGTTGTTCCCCACTGATATCCATAGCATCTAGGCTAAGTATTGAACATGGTAGAGCAGGGAAGGTGACATCAAACTACCCTTGCAAAACAGAGACAGAAATAAGCATTGATTAATAGATTGGATTACCACATCAAGAAACTTCAATTCTATCAAATTTAAAGAGAGCTATACATTAATTCGAAGGGATTCCCCTCTTGAGGTATCTACTACAAGCTTCGTTTCAGTAACTGCATGAAGATACAATCCTGCAAGTAAAATGGAACACCGGTTAGCTCTCTCCTATATAACATTTTGTAAGGAATGATAACGTCATGTAGATAGTACAATGCATGCAAGACCTTGTCTTTTCTTAGTAGTTGGTTTTCAATTTTATAGTCATGGGTTACGTATCTGCAGTTGTTTATCACATTCTCTTTCAGCCAAAGCTATGTTGATCACTAATGGTGAAATCTCATTCTTTCAAACATCAAGGAGACCTTGTTTATGACTATAGATATTTAAAAAACAATGCATAAAATCATATGTATTGTTACCATGTGGTCCATTCAATGCATTAAAATTTAATCTTACTATGTCTGCATAAAAAATTATTGGCTAAACATAAAAAATTAATTTATCTTTTTTTTCTTTTCTTTTTGAAAAGAGACAAAGGGGAATGCTATTGTATATTGTATTGAGGCTAGAAATGTTAGACAAAAAAGACAACAATGGAGATTATTTCAAAAAATCAATGATCAAGACACAATAAGATCTGTCTCCATTTCATAGACCGATCCCCCAAAGGTAACTCCTAGAGAACTTACAAGAACTAACCAAGAAGATTGAAAAGAAAAGGGATACTATCCCAAAACATGTCAACATCTCTCTCATTGCCATAAAATATGTGAGCATGTCACCCTTTCCAAACAGACCATATAGCTGCAAAATTGACAAGTCCCTGAGATGGCACAATATTGAAGAAGACTCCTCAAGGAAGACCCAAAGGTTAGAGAACGTTAAACAGTTTCCAGATTAATACTCTCTAATGGAAGTATAATTAATAACTTAAAGAATGTTAAAATAAATTAAGGGCTCGCGAATATCGTTACTTTTTAACGGTGTCCTTCAAGAAATAATTTTAGAGAAACTATAATAAAAGTTTTATTAAATTCCATAAAAATTTCAGGCGGTTTTCAAAATCACATTTGACTATATATATATAGTCAAGATAATTACCAGTAATAATCCTATTAATCCAAGTCATTAAGTCACTCTTGAAAGGTAATTCTACTTCAAACACAACTACTACAATACCAATGGCAGACTAACATGTGGACTTCTGATTATATCTCTCTAAACTGCCAACTCGAAATCAATTTCCATATTTTTTTTTCCTAGAAGTAGACATTTGTAAGGACCATGTACTACTAGCTAAATTATGATATATATACTAAATTTCCAGTGAAGTTTTAAACATCATGACCCTTCCATAAGCGTCAATAAAAACATAAATCTCACACTAGGAAATGAATTTCTACAAGAACAAAATACTTTGAATTAATTTATAAATTTGTAATTCACTGTTACAAGAAGTAAATGACTTCCCTGTAGATGCCCTGAATTTGATATATACTAAATTCATAATTCACAATTTGTATTGATGCTACTAAGAATAAAAATATAGAAAGAACTATCACAAAACGTACTGGGTAATATGCACCGTCTATAAGTCGAGACAGTTTTAATCCTTAATTTTCCCTAGTAATTTAAATTGCAACTTTATGAAAGGAAATGAACTAGCATATTTATGCTAATATCAATTGAAGGTTTTTTTTTTTTTTTAACTCAAGAAATGCCAAAAAGGAAAAGGGTTTAGAGTTTAGGACTGGAGTTCTAGAACTTGGATCCTTCCCAGGTCTTTAGGCAATTAAGATCAGAACTTTGGCAAGAAGGATAAAAGAACTAGCATGCTTACTGTAAAACCCACTGATATAATTTATTAAGAAATAAGGATCAGATTAATGAAATAATATAAAACAAAAAGGAGTTTGGTTACTCTTCTGATCACATGTAGTAAGATTACTAACAGAACCTCAAGGTGTGCATGTTCAGGGCGGAAACCTCATGTACATTTGATTGATGTGTACGCTTCAAGGGTGTACCAGAGGGAGGATTATGCCTTAAAGAGATTTACAGTAAGCTCAAGGCAAGGAGCCTCAAGGCCAACCTAGAAAGCTTTTGTTAAAAACCAACATCTTAAGAAATAGAAAGAGATTAAAAAGTTGGGAAGATCTATGTTTCTTCTTAGATTGCTTAAACAAACATAATTATACACTCACAAGTAAACAAATTATAAAATGACTTCTATTGTAAAATACAACAGATGACACTAAAATTTGCAGTTTTGCACTCTCTTTAACATATCGATAGAGTACCACATTATATGACTTCTGTTCTTGACATACACAAAAGATTATAGTTGATTACACATCTTAAACTTGTATGCTAAAATATACTTAAAACAGTTATTAAATAAGATATGGATTCCATGCATGCTATAGGGTGTTAAATCCCAATTTGGAATCCTTCACAATTTTGTCTGTCTTACACTCTCTTTTTGATTGTCTTCCTTTTACCACAATCCCATAGGACCTCCAGTTCCATCAATCCCATAGATCCTTTGCCACAACACACTCACCAAACAAATGATCAAAAGATGCATTAGCCCTTTCACAGAAACAACACCGATGTTGTCAAGGCCTTGCCTAGGCCCTAATGAGGGTTCTTTATAAGCTCTTATTAAAGGACATATATTAAACAAAAGCCCCTGAGCCCCTCAACCCTTAGTATTACATGCATCCAAACCCTAAATTCTAGGAACATTGAGCTTTCCTCCACCCATTATCCAACTTTGACAGCTATTGGCAACAAGCAACATTCCGACGCTAAAAACTTATTTCCACCTTCTTTTTCCATCCAATCAATGAAGTGATAACTTTTTTATCTTATACTATTTATTTGAAGTAGGAAACAAGATATTTATATTAAATAGCAAAAGCTAGTTCATGATAAGGATGAGATATCCTAACCACTACAATACAAACACAAATAACTCAAACACCCAGCTGGCTAAATCCCACAAAACCAAGATCCACATATTAGGATAGAATGGAGGACCAATTTCAACACCATTTCGCCCAAGAGTATCCCCTAGCTAATTTGGAAGCTGAGACCCAAGACTCAAAGAGAGATACTATTCTACCCCACATTCTTTCTACACTTCTTTTCCTTTAAAGACGCATATGTTCCTCTCCTCCCATATTACATACCAAGTAGCAAAAAGAGCACATGTCCGATAATGTTTGATTGTTGAAGCTTACAAAAACTTTGGCATCTCAAACCATCTATCATCCTCTAGGACTTTAAGATTCTAATTTCCTGCTGCCCATCTGTTCCATATTTTGAACACCACCTTGCATTTTCCAAAGATGTGGCTGACGTCCTCTTCTTTATTTTAATGACCATCCCCAATATCGTAGCTTTCATATGAAACTTGGCTTTCCGAATGAAATTATGGTGTTGAAGTTCTAGAGTATTTTGTTGAGAAATGAGCAAGGAACGAAAATTCGAAATCGCCCCAAACTTCAACATTTGAAAATTCAAATTAATTCGAAGAGTTCAAGAAATTTGAGAGAATTTTTGTAAAAATTTACCAACGTCGAAAAATTCAAAAAAATACTATATAAGTGTTAAAATATGCACAATTTCTATTAAAAATGTCAAAAATAAAAATAATAAATACATTATACATATAAAATTATACATATAATGGTTTCGAATATATATATATATATATATATATATATATATATATTAACATTAATAATGCTTAACGCACATCACGCATCTTAGCTTAAAACTATTAGAAAAAAAGAAAAAAAAAAGAAATTTATTGTCAAACTCTAATAGAAACCCTGATTTTCATTTATTGTTCTTCTCTTAGGCTTTTAACTTATTTTTCACTTCTCTCTCTTCTCTCTATCATCTCTTCTTCGAACTACAACGCATGCTTCTTTCTTTTGGATAGCCACTCGCCTTAAATCTTCTTCATTTATAGAGAATGATTTCTTGAATAATCTTTATAATTATACAGAAGAATCTTCGTGCACTACATAAATTCTTTCATAAAAATGCTCTTTCTTACGACTTTTATGCATTTTTTCCACAAAAATCTTCAAAACTTTGATTTCACGTAAACTTCGCCGATTTTTTCGAAGATTTTGATGAAATTTTGTAATTTTATAATTACAAGTGAACTTTTCTTCGATTGTTCAAATTACCTAATTAAGTTGGTTAATTTTGATGAAATTCGTCTAATTTTTCTATCATGAAAATGAGAAGGGAGAAAAAAATATTTGATACAAAAATCCCTATGGAGTCTCCTATCCAAGCCCATCTATCTTCCTAATCCCTTATTTGAACCTGCTACAACGTTTGCGTTAGAAATTCCACTTCCTCAATCGCAGCCTCTATAAGATTTCTTAAAAAGTGAAAATTCCATGTGAGGCCGTCTTCCTCCTAAGTATTTTGGATACGAAGAAAGTCACTAACCGTGGCTCCTTTCAACTGAGAAATTTTTGTATTAGCATAGGGAATTGTTCCAGAATGCACCATTATTTTTCCAAAATTCAGTCTTCTTGTCATTTCCAACTTTCCATCTTATATACTGTGGAAACAAGCCTCTCAAAGATCCGATGAACTTCCAAGGGGCGCTATATGTGATTTTTGTTTGTTGGACAAAAGTTCTCCACTATTTTATGCCTCCATGAATACTCCTAATCACCCTTGTCCAAAGGGTTTCCAGATGCTCCTAAAATCTCGAAAGTCATTAAGCAGCCATAGCCTTATTTATAAGCATCAAATTTTCCACTCCTAGCCCTCCATTTTCAATGTCCCTCATTACCCAATTACAAGCAACCAAAGCTAAGGTTTTTTTTTTTTAACCTTCACTTGTCCACAAGAACTTCCTCACGATTTTCTCAATCTCTCCTACTACTGTGACCAATATTCTAAAGATTGACATGAAGTATGTTAGTATGGCTTTTAACACTAATTTCAATAAGAGCAACCTTTCCCTTTAGATAGGAAGGATCTCTTCCATCCCTCTCTTTTTCTTCCTATTTTTTGAATCATAGGTTCTCAGAAACCCTTCTTCCTAGGGTTTTCCCCCACAAGAATACCTAGGTAATTCAGCGGCCACTCTCTCTTTGCCACACCCATTTGCTCGGCTGCTTCTTTAGTGTCCTCATCAGTTATATTTACTTCCAACAGGGAGCTTTCCATAAATCATCTGTAGCTTGGTAAGCAAACAAAACGTGCAGATCACCTTCATAATGTTGTCCCAATTATCTTTTCTTTTCTCCTATAAAGAAGATACAATCATCTACGTATTGCAAGTGTGTGATCTGCATGTTTTCTTTTCCCACTTTTTTTTTTTGATGACCGCTGGTGGTGTTCGAGCCATAACCCGACTAATCCACCAAGGGGGCTACCCCGCCCGCCCCAAGGCCGAACCCAGGAGACATCAGAACGATGGCGGGGATGGGAATCAATAAGCTGCTACCGTCAATAAGCTGCTAGTCAGTTGCCTTTATCATCAGCCCATGTAGGGTATCCGCCACCAAAGTATATAAGAACGGGGAAGGAGTATATAAGAAAGGGGAAGGGGGTCCCCGAGCCTTAGCCCTTGTTACCCATTAAATTTTTCCTTGGGTTTTCCATTAATTAACATAAAATAATTTGCTTATACCAAGTAGCCCCTTATCCAATTGCACCATTTCTCACCAAAACCCTTCTTTCTCAATACAAAATTTAAATAATTCCATTCCACTGAATCATAAACCTTGGCAAAACCAACTTTAAGAACAAATCCTCTCTCTTTTTTTCAACTACCTTGTAGCCACCAAAACCGCATCAATGATTTGTCTTCCCTTGATAAAAGCCATCGAAGTGTCAGCCATCACATGATGAATAACTTCGTTCAACCTATTAGCTAACGTTTGTGCTATGATCTTGTAGAGACTTGATACCACGTTGATTGGTCTAAAGTCATCCACTTTAACTACATTTGTTCTTTTAGGGACAAGACAAATGCAAGTCTCGTTTGTCCTTCCATTCATGATGCTACTCTTGTGGAAATCTTGCATCACCCGCATAAGCTCCTCCTTGATTATGTCCCATATTTCTAGTAAAATAGTATGGTATACCCATTTGACCTAGGAGCCTTATTACCATCACTCTCCCTCACCACCTTCTCAACTTCATCCTCCTCAAAATGTCTCCCTAACCATTCTTTCTGTTGTGTAGTCATTTCTACCCATTCAATACCTTCAACACCCCAACTCTCATGATTTCTTCTTTGGAATCTCCACTTAAAATGACCTATTATTAACTGCTGAATCTCCGCCATCTCCCCTCTTTTTACATTCTAGTTGTAGTATTACAAGCCCTTCTAATGGATAAAATCTTATCGAAAAACCTAGAGATCACCTCACCTTGCTTGGCCCATTTGACCTTCTCCTTCTGTATATTTCCCCTTTCCTTCCTATTCTCAACATCTACAATTCTTGAAGAACCATTTCCCTATTCTCCCACCTCCCAAACTGCATTCTAACATCATAATCTTCCAAACTTTTCCTTAACAATTGTCTTTCCTAGCCTCTTCATCCCCCTTAAGACATTTACTCCACTCCACCATCTTCTTTATCACTTCCTTCAGCTTCTCCATGAATCTGTATTTTGCCTAGCCGTTGTAATTTGACAGATTCCTCCATTCCTTTATGTTGTTTTTAAAGTTTAGGGCTTGTATCCAACTATGATCAAATCGGTAAGGAGTTCGTCCCCGGTCCCCATTCGATTATTTCTATGTCCAATAAAATTGGCTAACAATCCAACATTAAACTCTGTAATGCTATCTGTCCCTCAATTCCAAACATCTCCCCTCATTCTATGTTCACCAAAAATCTATCATTCTATCCAACCTAGTCATGATTGGTATTTCTCTATTATTTGTCCAAGAATACTTTCTATTGTTCAGCCTTGAATCTCTTAACTCTTAACTCAGAAATAAGTTCATTGTATTCTCTCATCTATCTGGTGCTTTTCTTTCCATTGGTCTTCTACCCTACATTATTTACTATGTTAAAGTCACCCCCTACACACCAAGGACCCTCCAAAATCACAGAGAGAGCTGCCAATTCCTCCTACATTTTCTCTCTATCCCCCAAATCACAAGGCCCATAGACATAAGAGAACCACCCACTTCATATCTACCCTTTGATTTGCATTGATAATGAGTAATTGCCCTCAAATATACTCTCTAACATGATTCTTCTAGCATCCCATATTATCAGAATTCCCCCTGCCGATCCTTCTGCTGGTAATAAAAACCATTGTAAAAATCTAGCCCTCCAAATTCTTGAATGAAATCTCAAGAAACATGTTCCTTTTTAATTTCCCGAATGGCACCAATGTTAGGCCTAGCTGCGCAAATCAATCGTCTTTTCTATTTCTTTTCTCCATGTTCTCACACACGTGAAAACTCCCACGTAATATCTTCATCAGAAATATATTTATTTTATACAATTTTAAATAGAATGTCACTATAACTATATATATATAACCTTATCTGATTTTATTTATGGTTTATGAAATAAAATTAAATAATCATATATAGGGGGGCTAATGAACAAATAAATAAATTTTTAAGGACCGCTAAATAAATATTTTGCATGTCACCAATGTCTTGTCTAGGCCCTACCAAAGCTAAAAGGTGTAACGTCGACTTGAATTTATGACCCTGGCAACATTGAATAATTTGATGGAGGAGAGAGTATAGTTTTAGGAAATTTCCTTTAAAGGGTGTCAGCAAGTTTATTTACTTGGCAAGATATTCACTTTAAGGCAGAATATAGGCCTCCTAAATAAACTCAAATGGTGCAAAAAACATAGCAGAGCCAGGTTGGGACAAAGCCATGTGAAAAGATAGAATAGAGAAGACCCCAAAAGAATCCTCCACCCATGAAATTTTATGACTAATGTCACGAAAACGAAAAAAAAAAAAAAAACAGGAGGGTAGGGACTAAAGGAGTCTTGGCACCTCATTAATAGAATTTTTAGGTGAATTCTTTTGTAAGTGGAGGCTCCAATCGTGCTAGCATTGGCAATGAGTTTTTTTTTTTTAGCTACGTGCTTAGCAAAAGAAAAATAGTGCCATTAGTAACTATAGAAATGTAACCCCATCCTCCTAAACAATTGTTTAGGGCACAAACCTTACATAGACCGCTATTACCCACCCAAAAAGAGGCCAAAAACATTGATTTCTCCCACACATCCACCATTGGGTGGTCATCCCCTGCCAAGACTAAGATTTATTTCCTTCCATTAAGGCTATTCACAAAACCTGTTAACCCAAAAAATGTGACTAATCCAACACAAATCGAAAGGGTTCAGGTGTTTAAAGAGCCTCCCCAAGTCAGTTGGGTTTGGAGACCTTAAACCTAAAACTAAAAGGTCTGGTTAGCAATACATGTTGGCGTTTACCCAGCCCAACCACCTGCCACATCTCTAAAAATTTAACTTTCTACCAGTAGAGTTTACTATTCCATACCATTCACATGAGAGATGTGTGTTTGACCAGGATTCCAAAGCTCAAAAACCGTATGCCCAATATATCGATCCAAGTGGAAAGAATATCACCATAAGCAAAAAAAGTATGAAAGCCTTTGCCTCTTATATAGAGGAAGGCACTCCCATTCTCTACTTTTCCCGCCAATGTGGGATTAAGAGAAAAGGGCTTCTCTTGTGTTTATCCAACATTTCTCTTACCTCTTTCTTGACAGATGCTCTCATATGTGTTTCAATGATAATCAATGTTGACCTGATGAGCAACCCAATTTGAAATTTTGTCGTCCAATGTGGATCAAAGTGCTTTCAACTTTAATCTTGTATTTGAAGTTGTTGGAGAACATATGATAAAGTGGCTTGCATTTTGATCAATAAGCATTATAACAAGCATCATCATTAAAGGATTGGACTTGAACAAAACTAACAGCAGCTGGGAAGTTTCAACTTGTGATGAACGTCAAATTACAAAGGATGAGATCTCAAAGAACTTGGATACTCCTAATCAATTTTTCTTTGATGAATAACTAGTGAGTAGCTTGTATGTGGCTAAAGTCAGTTTACCATTGATGAGATACTGTTCAACATTGTTACTTGATTCAAATCATGCTATAAAGCTTTTGATCACATGCTAAAGATGTTTCAAATTGGCATCTTAACTTAATTTAGTAAGTCATAAACTAACAGTTCAAAAAATTGAGGCAATCAATTTAGAAGATTTATCTGAACTTAATTTAGAAGATACCTCAGAGCTTAAAAGACATTTATCTAAATTTAGTTTAGCTCAAACTGACAACCACACTAACTCAATACATTATAATATTTATAAATATGCTACGAATTAAAATGCTCATAAATTATTCTTATGAACCATAACAGCTGCATGAGGATATGTATGGATTTCAGTACAAGAGAAAGGTGAGCTATTAATGGGATGAAGATCAATGTGGATGTATTGATATATATACCACATAACTTAAGTGGAAAAAATGAAAAAGATTCTCCCTATACAAAGATATTAAGTGTGACTTTAAATAAAAATAAGGTAAATACAATTTCTTTTAAAAAATCAGATCTTGCTTAAAATTTACAAATACATACCTCTTTATTAATTTGCAATATCATAAAGTGTGTTGTATTCATTTATTTAATGATAATGCTATATAAATATATGTACCCTTTTTAATGAGTTATTATGTTCTATTAACATTATACAATATATTATTTATTTAATTATTTATATTATTGATTATCAAATGAGATGTTAGGTTCCTTTTAAAAAATTGAGGTGTTAGATAAATAAAAAGAATTATTTCTGCACGATCGATTTAGCCCCAATATTAATATCTGTATGTTTAATAGCCCAACATCTAGGTTGTAATCATTTAATGAATATTGAAAAAATAATAAAACTAACGCAAAATTCAGAAAATATGAGTCTGACAATCAAATTTACTCATCAAGTTCAATAGAAACTTATGATTGAACAAATTAATCTTACTTTACCTTGCACTTACTAGAGTAAATAACACTTATGTCTCTGGATCATCCCCCATTATCTATATATTATAAATAAATGTAATAGAATAGACATTATCGATTTGATCAATATGTTCTATTTTAATAACCCATAGAACTTTTACAAACAAGAGTTTTCATTGATTAAAACTTTTGACAACTAGTGGGGCGACTTGATGTATAACTTATGATTTGAGCACTCTTTTCTTTTTTCAATCTCACACCACAATTCCATCAAGCAACTAGCAAAAGCAAAGAGCTTTTTCTTCTACTATTTATATGTCAATAACATCATTAGAATAACAACACTAACTGAAGGTTTACCAAGGTTTTAGTTGAACTCCTTCTAGTGCTTTTACGACCTTCAATGCAACTAGCACTTGTTCACTTTCTAGTCTAAAGGTAGAACAGAAGCCCATCATCTATATTCTCTCATATTTGTGGATGTTCACCACTTTGAATATAACTTTACCAGTGTGCAAGACCCTTTTGGTCTCAATATTTACTATAGCTTTGAGTAATTTAAATATTGATAAAAAGATTTTTGGATTAGGAAATGAGTTATCAATCCGATTACCCAACCACCTCAATGTTAGGCTGAACAGAATTTTTCAAATATAAATTTATTTCGATTATGCTCAAGTGGAGATTTTCTTCACATGAAGTGTGCAAGGTGGGTCAAATTTTGGATAAAAACCCAGTCCAGCCAACCTATGCTCAACCCTACCTTCCAAAAGATCAACACTTGCAAGTGGTTATCCATTCCTGGTGGTCACAACTAAGAAGTTGAAACTAGCAAAATGATTATCTATCTAGTTCTTCCACACTCACCACCAAAAAGTGGAAGCACCACTTGCATCATACCTCCTTGGAGATGGAAGATTCCATGGTAGCTTATTTATGGTTTCCACTGACTTGCACAAGCAGCACTGATATGGAGACCAACACAAAGTAGGGAATCTCTTCTGCAACATCTCTCCAATATTAATTTTACTGTGGGCCATTATCCATCGTAAAAATTTAACTTTTAACATTCTTTATGCTTTCCATTTAATATTATGAAATGGGAAAGGGTTGACAAAAGAGCCCTCTAGTAGGGTTGAGTAGAAAATTTTGGTTGTGAAGGAACTCAATAAATCTCATGGCCAGAGAACTCTGTTCCTCTTCCCCAAAAGAGCAAAACTCTCCAAGAGACTCAAGACAACTTCCTCTCCTTCCCTCTTAGGATGACTACTCCCTAGGTGCAAATCCCACCTCCCAAAGGCACCTCTCCTACTCACTTGGCTACACAAAAACCCTGAAATGAGTATATTATGGTATCGAAATTGATGCAGAAGGTTCAGAAGCATATTCTAGCAAGTGACATTCCCACACAACAATCCTATTCCCTATTTCTTGAACATAATCTTGTTTAAGGTGGATAAGCAGAGTAAATGGAAGAGATGAAATTCCAAAGGTGCCTGAATACTAACATAATAGCAGCTCTAGCACCCCTTCAATTATCCTGAATGTCATGTTTACTGATAATGACTCTCTTCCAAAATTGTCTCAACTCTCTACAAGCACTCGTCCAACAAAGCTTGTTTTTTGGTGACAATGCTCTTAATCTTGTCTTCGTTAACCCACAAAAAGTCCCTCATAATTCTCTCAATATTAGATGCAATCTTCATTATGATCTCAGATACAAAGAAGTACGTAGCCCACATAATACAAATTTAGTATGAGCCAACATCCTTTAGACAAAAAACTCTTCTTCCAAGTTCCAACAATCCAATCTCCTTGACATTTTTAACAAAATCAACTCCCCAAAATATTGGTTTTATGGGTTTGATCCCTAATAGCATGCCTAAGTACTTCAAATGTCCATAGCTAACAAAGTCCTACTCTATCACAACCGATAATTCTTGTTAAACGAATATGCTAGCCAAAGTGCAATTCAACATGTTAATTCCTACACTCGACATTCCCAGTATATCAAAATAAAATAAAATAAAATAAAATAAAAAGAAAATGGAAAACCATGGAGTTGTTGCACTCTTCTTCTTCTTGACCCCAAGAGAGCAACATATCATCTACAAACTAAATATGAGTGACCTCCAATTTGTATCTTCACACCACAAAACCTCCAATTAATTGTTGCTCCTCACCTTTATCAAACTATCCTCCTAACAAATCTACCACTAGAGTAAACAAGAGCAAGGATAAATGGTCACATTGCCTCAACCCTCTCACTTCCTTTATTTTCCTCATTGGTTTGTCTTTAGCAAAACTAGAAGAGGACATTGAACGCAAGCAACCCCTTATCCATATCCTCCATTTCACTCCAAAACTTTTACTCTTCATCACATACTTGAGGAACTCTTAGTCAATCACATTATCAGCTTTGGCAAAATCAAGTTTAAATACAAACCCTTTCTTCCCCCTAGATTTGTAAACCACCACCAACTTCTTGGCCACTAGAAGAACATAAATAATTTGGCACCCCAATGCAAATGCCATCAAGTTTTCTAGCATCGTGGAATACAAGAATCCCTCAATCCATTTGCCAACACGACAACACCTTCACAATAATTTTATAAGGACAAGTTACCAAACCAATGGTTCGAAACTCAGTAACTTTCTAAGAAAAGTTGTCTTTTTAGGGATAAATTAATGTTTCAGTGATGCACTTGTTAACAACTCCTATGTGATAGAATCCCTCAAATACTAATATTAGATCTTCCTTGGCAATCTCCCAACTGCTCTTGAAAAAAGCTCTTGCCATCTCATTAGATCCAGGAAACATTTGAACCATCACATTCGAACATGGCTTGCCTCACCCCAGGAACATTTGAACCATTGCATTAGAACACAACTTGCCTCACCTCCTCCTCCTCAAAAGAACTCCACAAGACCATATTATCATCCTATCATATAGTGTAGCATGCAAGTTCGTTTACCACCCAACCACAACTACCCTAGAGAAAACATCCTTACATGATTCTAATAGCTCACCACAATATCCTCATCCTCCCCACAACAAGCCTATCCATGGTATAAAAATTAGCCGAATTAATTAGGTAATTTGGACAATTGAAGCGAAGTTCACCGGTAATTGTAAAATTAAAAAATTTCGTCAAAATATTAAAAAAAAATCAATAAAATTCACCTAAAATTGAAGTTTCGGCGATCTTTGCAGAAAAATGCATAAAAGTCGTGAAAAATGACATTTTTTAATGAAAGAATCTATGGTGCAGAGAAATTCTTTTATATAAATCATAGAGATTGTAAAAAATAAAATATTGCTTTATAAATGAAGAAAATTAAAGGCAAAATATGTGCAACTAACGAGTGACTATCCAAGAGAAAGAAAATGAGTTATAGCCTGGAGGAGAGACGATACAAAAAAGATAGGAAAGAGAAAAATAAGTTGAGAGCCTATGAGGAGAGACATTGAAAGAAAAATAAGAAACGAGAGTCATCTATTGTAATCAATGGAGTAGATTGAGTACACTTGCACTTGTAACAACTAGCAAACCAATGATCAATTTATTTAAAGTTTATATATTTGTAAGACCATTAGCGTTTAACAACAAGTTTTTCTCTTTTTTATAACAATTTAAAGTTAACAGACGTAATATGCATTAAACATTGCTAATGTTAAAATACACGTTAAAAATCATTTATGTATACTTTTATTTATATTTATTTTCATCATTTTTAATAGAAATTGTGCATATTTAAGCATTTACATAGTAATCTTCCAAAAGACATTAGATAGTAGAAAAGCTTTAAATTAGTCTCATGGTTCTTGAACATTATGCTTGGATTTGATGAAAGCAACCTTGTCCTCATTCTTACATAACTTCAACAATTCAACTTTAGCAATTATTTTTCACTAGCCAACAAATAGTTCCATTCGAGAACACCTTCATTCCCATCCAACTATTCTAGATTGTTCCGCTTCACAATATCATGCCCCATAACTTCCTTATCCATAGTCTGGCTAATTTTATTGCTTTTCTTACATTTGAAAGAATCGCCCTCCTCCATTCCCTAACTCTTCATTTGAAGTTTGCTTGCCATGTGCAAAATTATTCTTCATTCTTTCCTATTTAATCAAGTGTTATCCCTTCTCCTTATTCTCAACTTCCCATAGTAAATTATAGCCACCCTTCCGATTAAACTAGTGATTGATTCAAATGTTTGAAAGATGGCCACCATATGATCATCCTCTCATATTGGGCACCATGGATATTCATCCTCTACAAAAACATCCTCATAGTAATTTAAGAATTCTATCATGATATATGATATCCTCCTCTCCAACAACAGAATTGTCTTCCTTTTCCAACCTACTTATAAAGTTTATCGATGATCTACCCAAACATTAGATAGGGAAAAAGCTTTGAATTAGTCTCACGCTCCTTGAACCATTATATCGTGGGCTGGATGAGATGCCCCTATCCTCATTCCTACACAACTTCCACAATTTAGCTTTAGCTATTCATTTTCACTAGCCAACGCATAGTTCCAGTCTAGACCATCTTTGTCCCCATACAAATTTTGAATCAACTATACCAAATTCTTTCTATTCGCAATATCATGCCCCATAACTTCCTTAACCCACCCATGATGCTTATTTTTTATAACCTTCACCTTCTAACTAAATTCAAAGCTCTCCTTGCTTTGGAAAGAATCAACCCCACCATTCCCATCTCTTCTTTTAAAGTTTGCTTACCATGTGCAAAATCATTCTCGACTCTTTTGCATTTAGCCAAGTGAGACCCCTTCTCCTTATTCTCAATTTCCCATTTAAATTATCACTATACTTCCAATTAAGCTAGTGATTGTTTCAAATATTTGGAAGATGGACATAAAGTACGTTTGAATTGCCTCAAGATTAATTTAAGAAGTGAATCTACCACTTCATAAATGAAAGCTTCTTTCCTATCCCTCCACCCCTCTTTTGATCGTCCATATAATTAGATACCAGAAAATTGCTTTGAAGAGGGTTGCCACAAAGTGGTAGGCTAAGATATTTCAACAACCATGAACCAATCAAGACACCAATTTAGTTGGCCATGACCATTACTCTCTTAACTAAAACATTAACTCCAACAAGCTAGCATTCGTAAAGGATGATTGATAAACTAGAGATGGAGCAAAAAAGACTTGATCTCCATGCCGTTGAAAACGCTAAAACCATCATCCTTCACAAAAAACAGAAAGTCATTTGCAAATTGTATATGCAGGATATGGACTCATTCTAATCCAACCTAGAATCTAATCTGATCATGACCTCCATATTCTATGGTCAATTAGTGAGCCCATCCAAAACATCAGCCATAAGTGTGTAGCAAAAAGGAGAAAGGGGGTCACACTAATTAAAGTAATCCTTCTATAAGTCTATAACTGTAATGAGATTAAGAAAACAAATCTCAAGCATCACTTGTGAATCAAACAACACCAAGATTATGTAGCCAATTGTTTTGAACCAATTGAATGAAGCTGACTCTAAACCTATCCAACAATGAGAAAGTAGAAATGGATAGATGAAAAAACACAACAAACAAGGTTCGAAGGCCTAATGTCTTTAGTAAGGATTTTTTTCATAGAAGTCGGGGACATGGTCAGAAAGAATGTTATGGGGCAATTGAACTCCTTAACATATTCCACTCCTTTTTTACTTATCTTTTTGTTTTTTGAATTTAAACCAATTCCTCTTTGCAAAAATATTTACAAATTAATGTATCTAACAACTTTAAAAATAAATAAATAAATAAAGACGGATCATGTTAGTGCCATGGAACGAAAATTCGACTTCGCCTCAAATTTCGACCTTCAAAAATCAGAAGTAATTCGAAGAGTTCGAAAAATTCAAGAGAAATTTTGTAAAAATTTGTCAACTTAGAGAAATTCAAAAAATTCTACGTAAATGCAAAAATATGCATAATTTCTATTACAAATGATGAAAACAAATATAAATCAATATATTTTAAATATAAAAGTATAAATATAATAGTTTCAAACTTGTCTTTTAATATTGACAAGATTTAGTGTTTACTGTACATGTTAAGAATTATATATTATTTACTTGTGTATTCCACAAATTTTATCAAAATCTTCAATTTTTTCACGAATTTCGTCAAGATCTTCGAAGTTTTGTCGAAATCCTCAAAGTTTTGTCAAATTTCGTCGAAATTTCAAAGTTTTGTCGAATTTTTGTAATTCTTTTTTTTTTTACAACTAGACTCGTCGAATTTCGACGAAATTGGACGAATTTTCATTCCATGGTTAGTGCCTGTCAAATGGTTAATTCAATGGAGGAATATAGCCAAGAATATCCTAATTGCTTATGTTTTGGTTGGAGAAATTCAAAAAAAGAATCATCCTTTTTCTATGGTCATGAAGCTTCAAATAAAGAATTTTTATGACTTCCTCCATTGGAAATAACCATATCAAGTTGTTTCTTTTTTTTTCTTTTTTTAAGGATGAAGTCCCATGAAGCCTTCCTGCTTGTTCAATTTCCAAGTAAAGTGTGATTACTTCATTCTTCCAACGGTTAAGCTTGATGTTATTGATTAAACTAAATCTTTTCAAAATTACCTAGTGTTCACTTTATGAATTTGCTTTTTCCGCTTTGCTTTATTAAGGGTTACATTGACACTAAAATTACAAACTAATATCTTTCTTCATTAGTTTTGCTTATATTATGCCGCTCTACATTAAAGGATAATCTAATATATTCCGAATTGAGATTAATTAACCAATGAAGAAAGTTATTTGTGTCATCAATGGCATTACTTGGCCCAAAACACCTCCAACTTACCATGTAGCTTTTTCTTCCAATGCTTGAGCCAATGGTTGCAGGGTTCCAAAACTAGAATGTGAAGATTTTGTCTTTTTGAAGAAACGTTGCATTTGCAAGAAGATCAATTATGTAGACTTGATCTTTTTTTTATAAGGATGCGATGGCGTCAGGGCTTACGCACAAACAGTCCACCACGGGGTGCACAACCCTACCCCATGGCTAGAATTTAGGAGAAATCAGGAGACTCAATTCGCAGATGGGTGACTCAAACCAGAGACATAAGTCTCAGCATCACAACCTTTGAGGATGGGGTTTATATCCAAAGCAACCATCATGTCAATGCCCTTAAGGGCCAATTATGTAGACTTGTTATTGCTAATGAGTTGGTGCTACAACATATAAGAGAATCAAAACCATTTTGAGGAGACTCTTGATAGTTAGCCTTGACTTGAAATAATAAGTAGAAATAGCTAGGCTAAAAGTAGAGGTTGCTTGGATAAAACCCGAGGATATGAATAAAGTAAGACTACTTAAGCTTTGTCGAGATGCCTTGGGAAGAAGATCATTTGGAGCACTAATATATGGAGAAAAAAAAATACTGGAGTTAAGACCAGCAGAAATTAACTGCATAAGGCACTTATTGGAAATGGCTAAAAGGCATAGCCCAGGGTTTTGGATAGTAAGGCCGAACCCCTGATATGGTTGTCTCAGTTAACTAGGAAGGATGCTTCAGGATTGTATGCATTACCTAACAATCAATTGTTTCTCAGTACAACAATATAACACAAAGGCAAACCCCGAATGATCTCCCCAAATCTCTACCAATTAACGCACTACAAAAGCATTGATATTTCACAGTACAACAAACATGGAGAGAAAAGCAAAATAGATTGCATTCTTGCTGATTCAACCGTGACAGTCTTAATGAAGTACATGATATCAAAAACGCCGACAGGCATCTGATCTCGGTAGTTCAAAAGTAAGCTTGCAGTAAAAACTCCAAGTAACCAAAGTCGAAAAGGGTTTCGATAGAGAAAACGTACTAAGCTCGGAGATGAACAGCAAAAGCATGAAGATGGAAGAAGCGAGAGTGATAACTCCACCGGAGAGGGTTCGGCGGTAGAAATCCTCGTTGATCTTCGGGTACGCGTCAAAGTTTCGCAGCTTGTTGAACAGGTTGTCCATGGCGGCCACGCTATACTACTATCTACTAATTTACCGACCAAAACGCAGGAGTAGAGAGATAATGAATCGAATTCTCGGAGTACAACTGAGTAAGTTCAGAGTTGAAAGGACCTTTAGAAAAAATAATCGCCCCCTCCCTCTCTCTCTCTCTCTCTCTCCTACTCTGAGCGACGATGGTCGAAACAGATTCGCAAGATCGGGGCCTTTTCTGACCAAAAAGAAACGACGAGCCTCCGTTGCCCACTCTTTCTTCCTTTTTTCGTTCTTCGTCCGCTTGCATCGGGATGTGTCGCCTTCTCATTTGTTATAAAAAGTGGTTCTTACTTCCCAAAATCCACGAGAGTGGGTTGGGTCGGGCTTCAATACCCGACATAACAGGCATCCAACAGGCGGACTAGTGAAGTTTGGCCCTAATATAAAAATTAAAAATATATTTTTATATAAAAAAATATAAATATTTTTATTTTTATTTTTATACATATATTAAAATTTTAATATTAAAAATATTATTAATTATTAATTATTAATTATTAATATACCTAAAGTTGATATACAATTAGTATAACATTAATATAACATTTAGTTTATAAACAATAACATAATATTAGTATGCAGTCTATATAATATTGGTATAACATTAATATATT